>VZTH01011698.1:691482-935549 GCA_013397815.1 Aleadryas rufinucha
TTTTTTTTTTTTTTTTTTTTTGTAACCAGAATGTTTCAAAGAGATTTATTGACCATGTAATGTGGTACTGAGAAATCAGGAGGAACATGAGATCTGAATCCCAAACTCTCTGCATGTTTGAGACAAATCAGAAATTATGGATGTGATTTCCAGTGTCAAAGTCAGTTCCACGTTTGCTACAGAAGCCCTGTATGTTTGTATTGGTTTGGCACAGCCTGGTTTTGGGTAGCAGGGGGGCCGCAAAGATGGATCCTGTGAGAAGCTGCTGGAAGCTCCCCACCGTGTCCGGCAGAGCCAATGGCTGATGGCTCTGAAGATGGACATGAACTGGGCCAATGAGAGAGGTTGNGGGGGGGGAGGGGGGACGTGTTTTAAAGGTTTATTTTATTTCTCATTACCCTCCTCTGATTCTGTTAGTGATAAATTTCTCTTAGTAATCAAGGTTGAGCCTGTTTTGCCCTTGAAATATTTCTCCCGCTCTCCTTATCTCACCCATGAAGCCTCTGTTACCCCTTTTTCCCCTTTTCCCTCCTTTTGCCCAGCTGTGTTAGGGGAGGGTGAGCGAGCGACTCTCGTGGGTGCCTGGCATTGGGCCAGCGTCAAACCGTGACAATGTTTTAACCAGGGACTGTCCATTAAGTAGATTGCTCCCAAATAATGAGAAGTAAATACTAATAACCTGTGAATTAACTAATTCCTGAAAGAAGTGGATGCCAAACACAATTTAAGCCTGACTAAATACCAGTTTTTCAAATCACGTCAGAAGAACAAAACATTTAGGAGTCAATGCTGACTGCAGTCAGACCAACAAGGCCACTCCTGTTTGTGGGACCAGGTCTATGGAGCTTGGGGAAAGAAACAGACACAGATTCTGGAAACTTCAGTATGCATTCTATAAGAAATTCTTCTGCAAATGAATTGCTTCATTTCCTGTAATATCAGAATTGAGTAGTTTTGATAATTATGGTCCCAGTTTTGTTTTTCTCTCTGGACCAAGGCCATGCACCCCAAGAAGAAGCTATGGGCTTTGTTCTGCACTCCTCAGCTTAGCAGTAGCCCTCCTGTCAGCCAAGAAATGTTAATTTCTCCCCTTCACCTAGCCTAGTCGTAAATCCTAACCACTTGTTTTTGAATGGAACACAATGTTTTTCAGTCTGCCTCATCATTCACTTTGTTGCAAAGGGAAAACGAATGACTCTGAGGAGGAACCTTTGTGAGGGGATGTGGCATAAAATTTTTCTGAGCTAACAAATAGCCAACAACTTCATTTATATATTTCTTTCTTGGCTTGTGCTTCTTGCTAATAGGATGTGGCATCAGTGTTTGGTTTGCCTTTTGCTGGCACTCCCACATTCATTTTACATAAGGTCTCTATTACTTGTACATACTGCACCTTGTATGTTTCAGGGTATATTGAGATATCTTCCCCTTTTGAGTGACTAGTTAAGTGCATAGTAATCTCTGATCAGATGCCTTTGTAGAGAGGCTGGAAATGGAGACCAAATTTTGAGACCCCAGGTTTTGTTATCAGAGATCTCTGAGAAGCCACAGGATGCAGCAGCAGGTCCTTGACCTCCCTCACATCCATGTTCCCTCAGATCAGAGAGCAGCCATGCAATCTGCAATGCAGTGGGCATTTGCAGCACAAAACCATGGGTGTATGGAAGCTCACGTGTGACAAAGTAGTAGAAAATGAAGTTTACAACAAGAATGTGAACATCCTGCCTTTGGATACCTGCACAGTAGCTTGATACTGTTTTGGTGCTTGCCAGTTGGTGGAAAGCTTCAACAATGGTTTTAAAATAATTTTCTTTGCTATTATTATTATTATTATTATTATTATTATTATTATTATTATTATTATTATTATTAAGTACTTTTAAATGAGCTCCACTTACTGATGTATTTGTGATATATTCAAGGACATATTTTTTCCTCGAAGATACCAAAGGGAGGGAAAGAAATCTTGCTACTAAACTGGAAAAAGTAGCCTGATACAGCTCACTGACTATAAAGTCATGAGTGCTTTTTGGGCCAGTGGCTGACAACTTACAAATGGCATCTGTGCTGCCATGACTGTGAAACTCATTATTTGGGAACTACCTATTTAATGGTCAGTCCCTGTCTGGTTTGTTGCAATATCCATAAATAATAGTTGTAACCAAAAGGACTTCTGTAGCAAAAGGTGGAGCTGCCTTTGACACTGGAAATCAAATTTAGGTGGTTGGTAGAGATCAGTTTGTCTAAATGTTGTTTTGGCTGAGCCTTAAAGTAGCTGAAAGTTTATTAAAAAAATTATTTTCACAAAGCGAGCAGACAGCTGAAATCACTGCTGTGAATGCAATGGGCTCTGAAAGGAAACTGTTGTTGTTGTGATAGATCTGAAGGGTTTAGAAAAGCTTTTGCTTTCCAGAGTTTTTCCCCCTCATTTTTTCAGGAGCTCTGTGCTTTCTCCTGTGATCCCAGCATCTGTTTCCTGTTCTCTTTGGTTCCTTTTCATCACTGAAAAAGAAAGGGTGAGACAAAGAGAAGAGACATGATGAGGGAAAAGGGATGTTATTAGTTTAACATTTTTTTTGAAACCTTTTTGATTTCTAATGAAGGTACCTTTTTTTTTTTTAGCACCCAAAGGAAATAGTTCATTTTTACCAACCTGTAGTGCACAGACTAGTGCTTTCAGCTTCTCCTGTGGAGAATAAATTAAGTGAGACTCATCTACCTTCTTTATATGCAAATACATGTAACTAAATTCACAGTGCCTAATATAAAAACATGAAAATGTTCAAATCCCTCAAACAGAAAACTTAGGAATAGCTCTGCAACTGGCCTTAGTGTTGACTCCACTTACCAAACATGCTGAGGGCACCGTTCTTGTTTCTGAGCCTTCAGAGCTCTTTTGGGGTATCAGACCTAGCCTCCAGCTGCCTGTCCAGAAGGATGTGGCTTGCTCAAAGATCCTCAGACACTTCAGAGCATCTAGATGGCACTAGCAGCCTATATTTAAGCACATTAACTGAGCCCCAGGGGTATGATTCGGCTTCAAAAGTAGACATTTGGATGTCTACGGTGTGCTCTAGATGTCTACACTGTCATACTGAACAGAGACCCAGGTCTGAATTTGTGTACACACAAACGTCTAAAGGTCTGTGAAATGCCCAGGAGCATCTCTGTGGGGCTGGCAGATCCCAGAGTGGGTGAGCTGAACCCTTTCCAGCCTCCCTCAGCTGTGCTGGGTTTCTGCATGTTGCTCACAGCCAGACATCTCTGCTGGAGATATTTCCATCGAGGAATCTCAGTCTGGAGCTGGCAGCCCCGGGTGGCACCTGAGCTCTCACACCCCGCAGGCTCAGCCAGGAACAGATGGGGGAAGTGCTGCAAAGCAGGCCCTGACTGTCCGGGTGGCAGCTCCATAAAATGACAGCCTCGTCCCCTTGTTTGACAGGCGCTCTTGAGAAATCAAGGAGGAGAGCCAGGATGGCTCAGCGAGGGTGGAAGGAAGGAGCATCACTACTCCCTGTAACCTGAGAGCTGGTAACAGCCGTGACCAAGTGACTCCCTCTAGCTCTGAACACCTTCTACTCCTGCTGCTGATCTGAGTTTGGCAGGCAAACTGTTCATAAAACTGATTTATAAGGGAAGAGGTCACAGGAAATCCTTTTACAACACAGTTCATCTTATATATATCTAGGAGGCCAGGGCAAATTTTTGACACATACTCCCAGCCTACTTTTTAGCGTGGTGAGTGGGTAAATCTGCATCATTCTCTGAATTGCACTGAATTAACACTGCACTGAGAAATGATCTACTTGTAGAGATTTGTACCTGACTCCCTGAACTGTATCAAGGCTAATAGTTTCAGGACCACTCTCTGAGATGTAGGAATCCCTTTAGTTGAAAAATAGAGAAAGAATTTTAAGTATCTCAGAAAGTTATTATATTTACAAGGAGAAAAAAAAATTACCTAGATATTCAGGTGACAAAAAACCTTGAGAAGTTATGCAATGAACCCTAGACCACAATTTTTTGTCGTATTTTCTCATATGACAGGTAGGGAAACTGAGGCATAGTGCAATTGCAAGTTTTCCAAGGAATCCCTCAACAAGAAAGGCTGATGTGAGCCTTGCATGTGTATCTTTAAATTGATCTCTTCTGCCCAGGAGTCAGATTGAAGTAGGAGTATGTTATGACTCTCTTCTCTAGTAAACCCCGAAATGCACCAGGAGAGTGTGTGCAGTTAATTACCGAGTTTCAGTTTAAACTTCTCCAATTAAATCTCCACAGCGAGAATGCAGGAACACTCCAGACTAGGAGTCCTGATGAAAGAAAATGCATCCCTTGTCTCAGTGAGTGAAATGAAGTGGACACTTCCTCATCTCTTCACTAAATTCTTGATGAAGAAGACTCAAGACTAATTTTCTAACTTCCCAACTGTGAAATATTACACACTTAATATTTTAATAACATTGTAACCCTCCCACACAGGGGAGGAATAGCTTATGACCCTCCTTTTCACAGTATTCCTGATTTATACCCGTCTGAGATGAGAGACTCTGGAGGTTCATCATAAAAGTGATGACCCAGCAACTTGTGGGGCTGTGATAAATACTGCATGAGATATCCATATGAAAAAATCTTTTATAGAACATTAATCACTGCTAAGTTAATGCTGTGGGATGTTTTACTATTTTGTAAGTACTAAATGATTCATTAAAAAAGCTGATTTACTCTGAACTTTGACCCAAACCTTTGGAAGGATGAGAACACAGAGATTCAGGAGCAGCCAAACTTCACTTTGCATGTGAGTCTTCTGTCTTTTTTTTCCTGTCCTTTTTTCCTTCCCATAAGCTTTCTCTGGATTTCCCACCTTAAGGAGTGTGGGTGAGTTCATGCACCACTTAGAACTACAGAGTGTGAACACTCACCCCTTTGACTTATAATGCTGGACCTCAGACACTCCAACAGCACTTCTCATTTTCCCTCACAAATCTTTATTCCTCTTGATACTTTTTTCCTGCCCTGGGCTTAGCCCGAGCCTTAGGCAATATTCATCTGAGTGGATGCAAAGGCATGATTCATCTCTGTGAAGGCAAGCATCTACTCTGAAAAGTGTGACATCCTGAACTTGTGGCTCCACAAGCCTTTCTTCAGCTAGAAAGGGAACGTGGAAAGGAGCCTTCACCTTTATAGCCATCCCTGGCAAATACTGCTTGGATGACATTACGTTCCTGCAGTTGAGGAATCCCAATTTTAGCTAGGCTACCCCACATCTGAGCTTCCTGTCTAATCAATGAAGAGAAACAGGTCTTTTGGGGAATATTTCTCTCACCCCAAAATAGGGCAGAGAAGCTGTGAAAGCTGTGATCTACATGCACCTGCTTCTCTTCACAGTACTTAAAAAAAAAGCCAAGGCAATTTGCTGAGATACAGACATTTATAGATAGATGAGGTGATCTCATCCCTCAGCATCAGTTTCAGCCATAGGGGCCCTGTGAGATGCTTTAGGGCATTGTGGCTACCCTCAGTTGCCCCCTTTGGAAGACCCTGATCCTGTCCTTCAGTCAGCCAGTCCTGCAGTTCTCTAGTTCATGTGATCTCCCTTGGACATCTCCAGTGGCACCTGACACCCATATGTGTGGGTAAATGAATTGAGTCCTTGGTATCATTTATTTGTACTCCTCCACACACCTTGCACAGTTTCTATTTGAAATAGGAAAATAATCCCGCTTGTCCGCATTTTAAGAAAGACCCTATTTTTACAAGAGCCTGCTGCAAATTAGAGTCAAAGCTGAACTTCTGAATTGTGGTCTCCAAAAATAAGACTCCTTTTTACCACTAATGGGCAAGCAGATCAGCAGCTTGTGCAATCCAGTTGCAGACCAGTGGTGTCCAGGCTAGAAGGGGTTTGGCTGTGGCTGACTCTACAGATAACAGACATTTTCAGCATCCTGTGGACCATGGCTGACCTTCATGTGCTTGTTTCTTTCCTTGGCTGACCCAGTTTATTCGCTTCACTCAGTTTGATTTCCTTGGCAAATGTGGAAACTTTCTCCTTCTTTTTACTACTGCCCCAGCAAGCAACAGCTGATGAGCTGTGGGCATCTGCCAGCTGCAGCTGCTGGCACAGGTCTCCCCTGTGCAGGTGTCTTATTGCACTCTCATGTTACAGCTGAACACCTGTGTGGCGTAAGACATTCAAGGATTTATGGAAAGCAGGACAGTATCTGTATGGAAAAAAGCTTCTGGTTTCAGAATTCTTTTTAATTTTTGATGGGAGAGCTTGAAACAGAGAATTTGGGTGTCTCCTGTAGATAGTTCAGCTGGGCTTTGCTTTTTTTCCAGAACATCCTTGCTAGCAAACTGCATGGATAAAACAACAGGAATTTACGGCTGCACCAGATTAGGAAACACACAGACAAGTAGGGTGAACAGAACAGATAGAATATCTTGTATCTTTTTATAAAATGATCAGTGTACATCACAATTTATACTTGATTCTTCATACAGAGTATAACTTGACCACAGCAAACCTAGAACACAGACCAGAATGCCCCGATGTCTCTTATTTGATGCTGGGTAAACTAAGTTTTAAGATGACAATCACTCCAGTTAACTGAGAGTTAAAAATACAGAATACCTTTTCTGCATTTTAGCAATGCTGGAAACTTTCTATTCCTTTTATTGTCGTCTTCCATTTTCCTGCCAATGTCTGTATTTTTGAATTATCGCAATATCCAACCGCACAGAAAAGCTCATACATTAGGTTGACTTAAAAGAAAAGCAACCTTGTAAACATTTTGCTGGAGGTTTTAAATGTTAATGAGCCAGAGTGAAGTTCTTGCTGTGGGCAACCCACGCATCCCTGAGAAGTGTAAACAGCAAGAAAGAAGGGGAATTACAGGGGATGGTATAAGGTGGTATAATTATCTGTAATGGGCTGGAATTACTGAAGGGAAGATTTAGGCATGTTTTAGGGAAGTGTCTGTGAGCATTGGTATGATGGGGCTGTTCTTGGTTTGCTTGGACCAGCGTTGTTGCAATGGACAGCAGAGAACCTTGTTAAAGGGCAGGGAAGTGTCCCGTAAGAAAAAGTTGTGCAGCAGCAAAGTACTGTATTTATAGAGAGGTTCTCTACATCCAGCCTGCTTTTTTGGTCCCATCCCTACCATGTGATAATTTTATATCGGGCAACATGAGAAAAGGGAAGTGAGGAGCTGGTTGCCACCACTGAAACTATTAATTTCTCTGTCTGCTCTCCGCTTCACTCCAGAACACTCTGAAGGACAAGGTTAACTGACCATTTTTTGCTCCTGAGGTCAAAATAGAACTACTGTTGCATGTATAATACAAACAATGTGCATCGAATATCCAGTAAATTCAGCTTTTCTAGGAAGCCTTAGATTTACTGAAGAGATCCCCTGTATTGTCCATACACCAGAGACCTAAGCTACTCAGAGGAGGAGCCATAGCTCAGAGCCCTTTCATGCCCATGCATCTTGATGAGCAGCCCTTCCCAGTCAAAAAGCTATAGCATCATTGGTCAACAGTAGAAGTTTTTAAAAGAAAATTCTTGTTCTTTGAGATGTTTTGCTGTCACGAGGAGAAAAGAAATCAAGAAACTGTCTAGATTTCATGCAATTTGTTAAATAAAGAGAAATTGTGGCTATTACTAGAGTAAAACATGTGGTTATGTTCATGCAAAGTTATAAAATGTTGGAAAGGACATCTTGATTCTGAAGTCAGACTGCACTGAAATCTAACTGCTAATGTAATTCTAGAAGAAACTAAAGCAATTGCAGAAGTTATTTCCCATTTGGAAAAGTCTGTGGGAAGCCAGACTTCCCTGCCTCTTATCACAACTAAAGGAGCCTTTTAGAGAGGGAGTCTTCTCAGGTGATGGGACAATGAGATGGGACCTGAAATTCTCCTTCCTGCTCTATCTGGTTCAAATCATGGACCTGACCTTGAAGCTTTACTTTCTTAGGTGAAAAAGAACCATGAAGGGAGGGTGAAAATTACCCTAATCTACATGTGGGAACTGTGGAACCATGTCACAGGTGGTGTGACAGCACCTGGGGTTAATGGGGAACAAAAGAGGCCCTGGTAGCAAATGCACAGCATGTCTCTTCCCTCACTTCTCTAGGTTAGCAGTGATTAGGTATGCAAAGTGGAGCAATTCCCACAGGAAGCTGCAGAGGCTTGGGAGAGCCTGGCTGCTGGAGGGGGCTTATAATCCAGTCTCTTTGTGCTGTCTCTCTCTGCCTTTTTTATTTTAATCAAATGTTTTGTTTCTGTTGAAATTGGTACAGGCATCCCTTAAAAATGGGTCTATTGTGAAAGATTCTCATTTTCCTGCCAAAAGTCATTTTAGTGGGACATGCTGGAAAATCCTTTTGTTTGCTGGCAATCCCTCCTTGTGGAACACCAGCTGCTCGTTTCTGGTAGCAGAGAAGGTATTAATTCCTCAAGGCCAATTCACTGTCGGGGCCAAGCCTGCCCAAAGGCAAGTGCAAAAGCCTAGGGAAGCCACTGGGAAGGATGACACAGATTTAAAGACAAAGATTTTTGGCTGCAGCAGTGTCTGGCTTTGCCTAGCAAATGACTCATGACCTTGTGGCAGCGTGCAGGGCAATGCCTCCTCCTGTTAAGAACAGTTTTGGCCATGCTGGGCCCCATCACATCAGCCTGTGGTGCTTCTTTGGGCTATTGCCATTTCTCCTCCAAGTCAGGAGCTTGTGACTGACACCCAATTCAGCCAGTTCTCTAGAAGGGGCTGTGAGAAACACACCTGGACAGACTGGCCTCATGGGGACAGAGATAGTTGATGTTATCTCTCAGGAAATCAGTCAGTAATGTACAAAACTCCGAGTACTGCAGATTTATTGGCAGGAGTTTCAGATACAGACATCATACAGGCACCGATAAGCCAATGACACCTAATGAGGCAGTTTTCTCACCAGGGGCTGCTTCATTCCTTTCATCTAGTGTCTCTGTTCCTGGCTGCTCTTCACTTCCCTCTTCCCTCCCCTCTCTTTAGTCAAAATAAGCAGAATTAATTTCTTTCCTTTAATATAGATGTTGGTTGTCTTGGGAAAAACCTACTTCATCTGTCTAGGTAATGCACCCTCTGTTAAGAGCTATGGTATTTTTAGGAGTTGCTTGCATACATAATCATGCTTTGCATTGCCAGGTATTTTATAGCACACCAGATTTTCCAACGTTGTCAGACTCTCTTTATTTCTTTACTGATAAATAGGCATATATCTCACTGGCAGTGATGATAAGCTTAGCTGCAGGAGCTACAAGAGTAGAAATCAGAGACCAAACATGACACTTTTTTTGTACCAGCAATCCTATTCTCCATCATCCTGCTAATGCTGGTAGAGAGGCTCTAGACTTACACAGGGGAATTTGAAGAATATAGATTTCTGGGAAACTAAATGTGTCACAGGCAGTGGCAGCAGCTACCCTACACTTAACTCAGTGAATGCTGGACTGCCTTGTGTCTGAGAGGAAATAGCTGAATTAATAAATAGCTGACTGCTCCTCCAGAAACAAGCTCTAATATGCAATTAAAGTGAAAGATTTCCCTTCTGAGGGTGTGGGGAGCTGTTAGATAAAATTATAGGAGGACCAGATGTGAAAAGTACTGTTATTTAACATATTTAAAAATGAGGATAATTAAAAGAAGTGAAACATATAGAGTCTGTCTTTAAAGGGGAATGTATTTGTAAGCTCCCCTGCTAACATCTGTATCACTAGGGAGAGTGTAAGGACTAGCTATGCTACATGGCAGAGGGATGACTAATTACAGAACACACACACACTTGCATTTCCTTAATATAATAATGAGAATTTATTCAGTGGCAGGGAACAGCAAGCTCACTGCTGCAATATTATTATTATTATTATTTATTTCTATTCCAGTGCTGCACATAGGAATGAATGGAAATGGGACTCCCCATCGTGCTGGGTGCTGCATAAGCACAAACTGGGTGATAGACTCCTGCAGCTTAAACACTGCTCTCTGTAGCCATTTCCTGTGGGGATCAGAGTCCAGCTCTGAGGGTGTTGGAGCAGGTAGCTTTTTCCCTTTGACCTGTGGGAATTAATTTTCCATTAGGTGTGTCAAAGGTTTGACCAATTGAGCACTAGCAGAGGGATCGTGTAGACCTGAGGATGTACATGAAAGGCTACAAATGGAACTTGCATTGGACAAACAGGGTGGTGGCACAGGCCTATAAATTAAACTATTCATAATCCCTGGATGAGGAGGTTGGATTATTGCCAGAACTTCTTATTCCAGGGAAACTTAGAATTTCAGAATTCCTGTGGCTTCCTGTTCCAGAGACTATGAAACACCTAGCAATGTGTCTCCATGATGTAACCAGTTCCTAATCCTCTCCCTTTTGTAGGGATAGGATTTGCTTATCCTTCTAGAAAAGAAAGGATTTGAATAAAAATGAGCCATGAACCAGCCTAATCCCAGGTGATGGGCAGGAGACTCACATGCTTTTCCCCATCTCTGTCCTCTGCTTTGGGAGCACAATGCCATGCTCTCCCTGCTCTGTGGCCAGCCCTGCAGCAGGCTGACAGTCAGAGGAGCCCCACTGGTTAAGGCTCATTCCAAGCTGCAGCCCTGTCCCACAATCCTTCTACTGTCACCTGTGAAATAAGACAATGTGTAGAATCTCACCTGTGAGGTCACAAAAATATCAAGAAGTTTGCCTACAACTGAGACATCTGTCTAGGGAAAAAAACCTTGTTTGGATGGTATTTCCTTACACTAGGAAGTCTTAGGTCTTTTGCAGTCCTACTGATCTGCAGCCTATGATGTAGATTGTGTAGAGTAATAATTGAGAAAGGAAATCAGGACACATTTAGGTCATTATTGTCACCAGTATTTCTTTGTTTCCAGTGAATTCTTGCAGTATTTATAACAGTTGCACTTTGCTAATATAAGAGTCTTCGTTATCAGAAAATATTTACACATTCGGGATCCTCTTCCCAATCCTTACCAGAATTGGATGCAAAAAAAGAGATTAAGACTAGGATAACTATATACTGATCTTTTCCCAGGATATTTTCCCAGTTTTCTAAGACTTTTGGCTCAGTAATTTCTTGATTCTTTTTTTGGTAATGCCCATCTGTTTTCTCTCCCATTATATAATTGATTCTATCTACAGTCACTTATAAACATGGCATGTAATGAATGATCTCATTTTTTTCTTTATCTTTTTTAACTTGTTGGTTTTATGTTATTCCTTCTATTTTGCTGGAAAAGGCAGCTGGAAGTTGTTCAACCTTTCACTGTCTCCATGCAACTTATGACATCACAGAGCTTTTTCATATCAGTTATTTCATTTCCAGGCAAGCAAATGAAGTAGTTCCTCAAATGGAGACTATAAGTGTACTTTGGGAGGTATAACACTATTCTAGAATGAACCATGTTTGTTGGGGATGTTAGAGATTTCCTTTGTCACTAATTGGAATGTATATGTAATTGGGTTTACTTTGGAAAGTCTGCAGTAATCAATATCTTTGGTCAGGATCCAATATTGACTCCCTAAAATTCTGGAGTTATCAGCATTGCCTGAGCATGCAGTGCTGTTTGATGGAAATAATTCAGTTGCCTAAACACAGGTGTGTAGTGTGAGAAGTCCTGAGTTATCCAAGATAATTGTGCAAGAAAAATGAGATGGAGTCTGAAGGGGACCTAAGATTCTGGAATCTGCTCTGGGCTTTCTGAAGGCCAGATGAGATAATCCAGGAAATTTCAGGCCACATATTCTGTCTCCTTTTAGCCAAGTGATTCTTCTCTACACTATGGAAAGCAAACCCTTCTTTATGAAGGTACACATGTAAAGAATTAGATGTTTGCTTTCAGATAATTCAGTTTAAGAAAGTTGTTGCAATGATTTTCACTTAAAAACAATGATAATTTCTATCCTAATATATATGAATAGAGAGGGAGCTTCAACTGTGCTGTAAGCAACTGTTTAATGAATCCACATTTGGTTTGCATTGCTGTCATTTCTCTGGATGTTCTTGTGTGGCTTTTATTTGTATGTTCTAATTAAAAGAACTTAGAAGCTCTTGGATGTCTTCTTTATTTATGCATCTTTTAATTAGAAAATTAAATAGTTAAGAATTGGGGCATGTGAAGATACAGCCATTTCATCTGTTGCTGTGATCTTGTTATATGTCCCAAATTAACTGATACCAAGCCAAGTTACAACTTGGATAAAAACGCTGTTAGGGATTAATCCTGTGTGAATTTGCAGGTCAGGCTGATTATTTAATATATGTCAGCTCTACAAGACTGCTGAGTCTTGCATTTGTTCTTGTCTTGTGGTGCCAGACATCCTTGTCCTGGAGATACACACTCAATATGTAAATGCCTCCTCTCTGGGGCATTTTCCAGAAGAGGAGGTTTTGGTGTGGATGGTTCAGTCCATTTCCAAAGGCCTTGTGACATTCAGAGTTGCTGTCACACCTGTGTCAGTGGGCCACACTCTCTTTTGTCACTGCCAAGGCCAAATCCTCTGGGGCCAAGGCAACTCTCCCAGCTGAAATGGACACACAACCATCTGGTCCAGTTGGGTTCCACAGATCGCTTCACAAGGGCCGTACTCAAGTCCCTACAGATAAGTAATCATGTAAATCAATTGGATCCCTGAGAAAAGTTATTTTTAAAAGCACACATATGATGATGTCATTTCCTTAGAGAAGATCACTGCACCCCAATTTGTGGTTGTAGGAAGGAGAAGCTGCTTATGGTGGTGTTTTGGACACTTTTATCTTTCTGTTGCCATGGATGAGTGAAAAGAACAGATCTCTCCCTGCTGCTGTTTGCCTGGAAAGAACAAAGATGTGGACAAAAGTCTTAGCTGGTTGAATACCTATTTAGTCCTGGAAGTAAATGGGAATTCAGCCAGCTGTTTGGATGGCTGGAAGAGTAAAAAGGGTCAAAGGGCTGGGGACTCCCACAGGTTTCCAGCCTGTTCAGTTTCTCAGCCTTTTCCTTCACTTGCAGCCTGTGAAAAGGAAACACACTGACAAATATCATGAAAGAGAGCATAACTTCACAGCAGTTTTCCTGCAGAGAGCTGAAATGAAGTTTTTCACCTTTTCTCTTGTGCTACCTCTGAAAACAAGGACAAAAGAGCCATTGTTTCTGGCAAAGCTAAGATTTTCACCTGCATTCTCTTGACAGTGATTCTGTGTAGCACAAATCAGAAATTATGCAAGAAGAATGCTTTGATACTCTGCTATTTATATGAATGCAATACTAAATGAATTAGAAGCTATACGTAGATGATTATAATGTGTCAGCATCTTGGAAATGATAGAAGTAAATGACACCCTTGCTCACAGACACAATACTGAGGAAAAAGGCTTGAACATAAAAAAAAAAAAAAAAAAAAAAAGAAAAAAAAAAAAAGTGGGATTCCCATTTTCCCTGAAGGAGGGAAGGCTCAAAGTAAAGCCCATGAGGCAAATCCTGCATCAGGTTTACTGCTGCTGTATCTCTCTGTTATAGAGCCATGTAGTTATGGGGAGGAGGACTTGGGACTTGATTGCAAATGTTGTGTACTGTCAGGTCCATTTCCCTGGTGTTCTGCTTAGTTTATTTTTCTGAGTTCTGCCTTTGGTCAGCTCCTCATGCCATTAAATAAACAGTAGATCAAAGTTATCTGCTCCTCTCTCACTCAAATACCTGTAAAAATGACAACTGACATTGATCAGAAATTCATGGTTGGAGTCTCACCACCAGTTTTCACCATCTGAGAATCTGATCCTAGTGCTGTTTTTTTGGGATTTTTTGCTACCTACATTTGATTAGAAATCCCTTTCTTAAAGCCTCTGTAAATATGTGTTCTTTAATTCTATTTTAAATTCTCAGTGGACTAAGAGTGTGTCTAATTTGTCCCTGTATAACATGTCTAGAAGAATGCTTTTCAGTGCTAAAATGTTTTATAGAGCATTTTTAAAACCCTTTATGGAGACACTAATGGAATTTTCCTCCTTTCTACCCATCATTCCCCTTTCTGAAACTTAACAAATATACCAAACAGCATAATATAGAACATGAATTGTTTAAAATCAGGCATCTTTCCTCTCCTTCCTTCCCCCATGTAAAGCAATTTTCTTTTTAAATGTTTTAAAATTTGCAGCTGTGCAACTCTTAACAGGATGTCCTCAGCTGTGGGAAACATATGAGCATCTGTATGCTTTCTGACTCAAATTGTTTTAATTCGATTTTAGTGTACACTTGATGTGATGAATTCAAGTCATGTAACTATTGAATAAGCATTGGGGAAGATGGATGGAGATGGGGAAAAGTAATGTGTTATCAAATGACACATTTTCTTCTACCCTATCTCAATGTCAAGGACACAAAAGGGAATGAATTAGTTTGAACAGATACACTTAGGGACTTGTATTCTGTTATCTGTTGCATTGGTCCCGGTTTGAATTCAGATTGTCAAGGATGCCTGTGGGTATTGGACTGAAGATTTACAGGGAAGAGGTAGCAGCTAGGGGAGAAGTATGAATAATGGGGCTCTTGGTGACGTCTCTGTAATGTTTTATATTCACTGGAGTTGCCAGTGTTGCCTCTGTCCAGGTTTCCTTTGAGACGATGAAGGATGATCCCAAGACGAGAATGCTGTCACCAGCCAGGGAAGCCCTGCTGCCTGTTCTTTTTGCTGTCACAAACTTTCCGTGTGATCTTGGGCTAACCACACAACCAGGCTTGAGGCACAGCCTTGGGAGATGTGGGGAGTGAATTAGTGCAGCCTAATGCATGCTGTGTTGGCTGCTCACGTTTGTGCTTTTGGCTGCCCCCAGCATGAATGTGTCAGCTCCTGCCCCAGGAGGGGGCTGGTAGAAGCAGAGCCCGTGTTTTGTGCACTGTCATCACTGAAGAGTCATCTGTAATGCCATGGTAAACAATAGCTGTGAGTAATAATCTGACAGTACAGTTTATAATATATTGTCAAAATTATTATCCTTTGGTTTTAAAACAAAACTGACAGAAATATAGTTAAACTCGTTCTGACTTATTAGTGATTCAACAGCACACTTCAGTTCCAGTAAGCGAGGGGAAAAACCACATATTTCATCTTTTGAGGGACTGGGGTCTAAATTCTGATTCAAGGAAGAGTCTGCTTGTTTCATATTCACCTTTAGAACCTAGTGCTGCTGTAAATCCTTCCTGTGTTGGTTAGTTAACTGGTGTTTTGTAGTCTGATGTATTGATTAAGAGACTAAATTAAATAGCTTCTGTTAGATTAACAGCTGGTTAGAGCATGGTGTAAATAATGCCATGGTTGTGGGATTGATCTCTGTAAGAGCTGGACTAGATGATCCTTGTGGGTCCTTTCCATCTCAGAATAGTCTGTGGCTCTGGGAGCAGTGCAGCAGTGAAGGCTGTGTGACCTCTTCTGGAGATGCTGAGGAGCCCCCATCATTCTGCAAAGGCAGACCTGGGGCTGTGATGGATGTGCAGTGAATGCAAGAGCCTGCCACATGTGCCTCACAAAGTCTGTATGGAAAAGCTTCATAGGAGGGGAAACATGGTAGGGTTAGAGCATGAATATTCCCAGTTTCTGCTTTCAAAGAGTTCAGGAAACCAGTTGTGATATAGCAGAGAGCTACTGACTGATGGTAATGTGTGACTACTGCCAAGAAGCTCCACATCTCAACAGCTTTTTCCTCTATGAATTGCATTGATTGCCTTTCTGAATATGATGGGGCTTCATCTGTGCTTTGCAAAGTGCTTTGCAGGTCTTCTCAGAGATGTACAAAGTGCCTGATATTTGCATGACACACTGTTCCTTAGTAAGGATCTGACCTTCTGCTACCAACAGCTTTCATTCAAGGTCTCTGTTCACTGACAGCAGAAGTGACCTGGTTCCAATCCACGCTTGGCTCAGACCAGGGTTTCTCAGGGATTTTTTCCCACACCACATCCAGTGACTGTTTTGAATGAGACACCTGGTGCCTCTCTGAACCGGTTGGGTTTTTTGTTTCATTCTATTTTGTTTCATCAGCAGTGGTGGAGCGGAGTTTTGGACAAAGCTGCTCACAGCAAACATGTCAAGTTTGCCTGTTCCTCAACACACAGCCAGGAGACATCGCTGGGAAAGCCGCTCTGCCAAGATGCACTTGGACATGCAAACAATAGCCAAGGAAAGGGGTGGCCCCAAACAGAGCTTTCAATGTAGCTTTCAGGATTTTTTTTTTTTTTAAATGCATGTGAATAAAGGAGGCTCAGGGGGGACCTTATTGCCTTCTACAACTCCCTGACCAGAAGGGTGTAGCCAGCTGGGGGTCAGTCTCTTCTCCCAGGTAACAAGTGACAGGACGTGAGGAAATGGCCTCAAATTGTCGCAGTGGAGGTTTAGATTTCATATTAGGAAAAATTTCTTCACTGAAAGGGTGGTCACACGTTGGAACAGGCTGCCCAGGGTGTAATTACAGTCCCTGGAAGTGTTCAAAAGCATGTGTATGTGGTGCTTGGAGACAGAGTGGGTTGGGCAAGTGGGAGTGTAGGGTTAGTGGTTGGACTCAATGGTCTTAGAGGTCTTTTCCATCCTTAATGATTCTACAATTCTATTAATTGGGATATTACCTGGACTCAACATGGCACAAATTTCCTCTCCCTCTTCTCTATACCTCAAGCCATATACCATAAGCGAAATTTGTCACTCCACTTAATTCTTTTAGGTATTCCATAGGAAAACCCAAACCAAATTGCTCCCTGTCCAAAACCAATTGTTTTTCTTTTAAAAAAGATAAACACCTAATATCTCAGTATGTCTTGTGTACTAAGGAGACAATCACAGTTATAAGAAAATCTGTTTTTCTCCAGAAGAAAATTACAGACTTATAACTGTGAAATACCACACTTCTGACCAAAAATAATAATAATAATAATAAAACGGCTGAGATCTCCAAAGTGGAATCAGATTTTAGATATACATCATATTCAATGGACAAGTATTTGATTCTTTGACATTGCTTTGAAAGGTAATAATAAAAAAAAGGCAAAGAGCTCTTCAAAAGTTCACCATTAAGATGCAAATCTGTAGGCAAGAGGGCTTGGTTTGTAATTATCTGCTAAGTCAAATAAAAGGGATGAAGCATACCTGAGGAGAATTTGGGTTAGTTGAAAGTCATGTTTTGTCAAGTCAAAATTATTAAAAATTTTTTATATATTTCTATTTTTTCCAATGTCTGGAAGGTAAAGACTGAAAAATGACGTGTATTCACCCAGGAAAACCCTATCCTCTGCAAAGGCTGCATTTAACAGCTTACAAAGTGATTACTTCATTCTTTCTCTTTCTCTCTCTGGACTCATTGTGCCATCAGATGCTTTTCTGTGCCTCCCATGATGGTGTCAGCATCTCTTACACAGGGAAGCAGTTTTGTCAAGATAAAATATGTGGTATTTTAACAGCACTATTGTGTTCTAGAGAAGTTCATGGCACTGTCTGGGTCCTCCCCACCATGCACTGCTTCAGCAGCAGCTGTGGAGTAAAATGGATGAATTTGTTGCTGTGGGGAAAAACTACTCAAGCAGACAGCTGGGATTGCCTCTTCACTGAGGTCTCATTCCCCTTCTTCAGGCTCCCTTCCACCTTTGACACCCAGAAATCTGCTCTTGTTGCTTCCCATAGCACCTGTCACACCTCTATGTCCCCTTCGACTCAACTGCACCTGCAAAAATTTATTTTATTCTTTTTGCTGAGGTTCACTCTTCAGGCACACAGCTCAGCATTTGCAGACTTTCATAGATGCCTTCACTGGGGTGAGGTGCACTGAAGCATTCCCTTGTTTGCCCCATTATAATTTTCTGAGTTGAGAGAGGCAATAATTCAAAGTCTGTATTTCAGCATTTTTTTTCTCTCTTGAGTTCTGTGTTATTCTGAGGACTGTCCCAAGACATTTGAGAAAGCAATTTACCTGTGTGCAGTTTTTATTGTGATGAATTGTCCCATGTGTTTTGTGTCAGCTATTTTGCCATATCAACTCTCTGAGGACTTTGCTGTTCCTGTTAGTGGCAAATGCTGAAAAGTTACCTCAGAGACATAACTTGATTTGCTGAGGAAGCTGGTAAGAATTGGAGTCATGTCTATTACTGAGACCATCCATCCTTTTTAATTTTGTGGGCAGTAGCATTTTCTTGTTATATAAAAGTTTGCATGCCAAGGAGGTTATCTTGGTAGAGACTACAATAGGGGATTTGAAGACCTCTGGAATTTGTGGAAATAGAAGCCAGACTTTGGGGATGGCATGGAGCTTCAAGTGAAAGCTGGGGACTTTAGAGGTTTTAGCCTTTCAGAGCTCTTTCCTTGTAAGGACATTTTCCTGTTTTTCTGCTGATGAGCGGAGGAAATTAATCATAAAGAATAGCAGGAATTTATGGGAAAGTCTGCCTTCATGGAATAGCATTAATAGGCATCAAGGTTCATCCCACGATGAGTGAAAAATCCCTAGAGGGTGAAGTTTAATTTCTAACAGTAACTAAACTCAAAAGAAAGTGAAGAGCACCCTCTGAGGCTGAGCTGGTTGGTGGAGAGGACCCAAAGAGTCACAACAAAGTGCCTGCCAGATAAAAGCCTTGGGGTTGTTCTCACACTGTCTTCAAGGAGTCTGATTTTCAGAGTTAGTGATATGAGCATCTGCCTGAGCTTTTGGCACCTGCAACCTGTCTGATGGCTGGGCTCAAACAGGTTAGAGGATTTTGGCATTGTGCAACACAATTTCAGCAGGTGAATTCCCACCACAGGTTTTCCTCACTGGAGAAACTCATTCAGTTCTCCTTCCTCTTTCTGGAGACCAGCAATCAGGAAACTTGTGGGAATTTCTGTCTTTAAGGTTTTTTCTCCCATCCCTAAAGTGTTGGAAGAAGGTTGAAATGCAATAGGAGAAAAGGGCAGAGGGGATCAGGCTAAGATGGGGGAATGTGATAATGACAGCAAAGAGGCTGATTTCATTGTAAAAAATATAAATATTAAAAAGAGAAATAGATTAAAAAAGAGAATTGTCTAAGCAATAGTATGTTTTCCTTTTCAGTCTTGTATGTGCTTGTAGACATCACAGCATTTTTATACTTATTTTTCTTTGGTTTTGCTTTGTTCCTTGCCTCTAGCCCATTTACTTTTTAAGCCTAGCATGTTCCTGGTGTCTCAGCTTTGCAGCAATTGCATTTTTCCTTTATTTTATTAGAAAACAGGTATGCAACTACAGAGACGGGAAAAAACTTTTAGCAGAGCCTGTTGCAATAGGCCAAGGGGTGATGGGTTTAAACTGAAGGAGGGTGGACTTAGATAAAAGGAAAATGTTCTTTACAATGAGGATTGTGAAACCCTGGAACAGGTTGCCCAGAGAGGTGATGGATGCCCTGTTCCTGAAAACATTCAAGGTCAGGTTGGACGGGGCTCTGAGCGATCTGTTTGGTGGAAGGTGTCCCTGCAAACTGCAGAGGGGTTGGGACTTTTTCAGCTGGGAGTTTAAATGTCCCTTCCAACCCAGATAATTCTGTGATTCTAAGATGCTTCAGATGGACAGCACTGGGCTTTGCCACAGACAGGAGCACTGCTGTCTCCCTCATCAGAATCTACAAGTCTGACTGCAGATACTGCAAAAGGAGGATGCAATGCGAGTGCATGATCTGGTGGAAAAAAACCCATCCTGCAATCATATAAAGCATCAATGCAAAACTCTCCTCTAATGCCTTCAAACCAAAGTTAATAACATTAATGTGCTCCAGACAATGGCTTTTCTTCAACACTTATCCAAGGCTACACAAGAGAACCTTCTCCCTGATGTCCTGATGAAAGTAAAGCTGAATGTCACCTTCTGCTTTCTCTTTCCCCTCCCTCTTCATAGCTCTCCTTTCAGTGCAGGTCTAACCCAATTCTGCTTAGTTTGTAAAGCTTGACAAGATCACCGCTCAAGGTGCTAAGTTTGTAAGGTGCATTCATTTTTCATTTCAAATTCTGCCTCTCAAGCTATCTATAGTTCAGCATTTAGGCGGCAAATAAAGCTGTAGCTGGTGAGCTGAGCAGAAAAAAGAGATGATAAATGAGTTAATACTGAGTTTGTCACAAGGCAATTTGCTGTATGAATTAAAACACAAATTGGCCCATGGGTTTAGGGTTTACCAGCCCTGCTACA
Organism: Aleadryas rufinucha; assembly: GCA_013397815.1. Lineage (NCBI taxonomy): Eukaryota > Metazoa > Chordata > Aves > Passeriformes > Aleadryas > Aleadryas rufinucha. The sequence goes on from VZTH01011698.1 coordinate 711,670, forward strand.
AAATATGTTAGTGCAGAAATCTGGTGATAGTGTGTTTGAAGGTCTATTTTTCTTAAAGCTGGGCAACTTGGCTGTCCTCTCCCTCTGGCACAAAGTCAAAAGAATAGAGAAGAGCCCTGTGCTCATATGAGTGATGTTCTAAAAGGGGAGTGTCATATACATGCATTAAATTAATCTCCTCAGGTCAGGGGAGCTGTCTGCTTTGCAGCATCTGTCCATAAAGTATTATGTACTTGTGGTCCCATTTCCTGTGGTCTAATGCATTTTTATGTTAAATGGTACTCTGAGCTAGCCTCCTTTTCTTTTGGCAGTCACAGTGACCATTGCTGTTAATTAAAGTACTACCTGACTCCATGCTAGAGGGCAGGACCCCATGCCATGAGCACATTACATTCCTACAGCTCACAACAGCTCCTATCATGAAAAACTGAGACCTGTAGGAGTAAAGATTTAACATGGAAAAATGCTAAATGCCACATTAACCTCCATTTTTATTTCCATTTGATGCAGTGCAATCATATTGCCCTTGTCTAAGAGGGCAGCTCACCTTGCCCTCCCTCTCTTGCAGCCTGAAGACATCAGGTCTGGGTTCATGAGCTTTGTGCTCCATCACAGCGTCCCTCCATCTCAGAAACTAAGTCCCTGAAGGGCTGCACTTTTCAGCCATGGTCTGTCTTCACTTGGTGACTCAAAGTCCTTTTTATCCTGTGACAGCCTCTTCACAACAAATAATTTCCTTTTCACCCATGGCAAACTGAATAACAAGGAGCACAGAGCTGTGTGTATATTTGGCTAGTGCCAACCATAAATGTCCTAATGAATTCTCATAAATCCCAGTCAGTCAAGTAAACCCCATCTCAATTCATGAGGGTATGTAGTGAGGTATTCTTCCCTCTTTTACATGTCCTGTGGGCTCCATGTGCCTGCAGAGCATCCACCAACGTCTTTTCACCACAGGGTAAAACATTCCCTAGATCCCTGCTGTAAGCCTGAGAAGAGCAGACTGTGGAGGACAGCAAGTACCTTTCCATGAACTACACCACCCCCTTATTTTTCTGGGAATTCATGATTGTTCATTTAATTTTTTTCTTTTATTTTTGTTTAAATTTACCCAGCCATCTTGGGCAGTAATGCGTACATATAAATTAAAATGCTTGTTAAAAATAATATGTAGAACTCCCTCAGGCTCCTGGCTGCCTGTTGGCTTACCAAGCATGTTACCAATCATGGTTCATTTATTTTCCCTAACCTGCCTTAAGATCAGGGAATACTGCCTTTATTTAGAGAAGGGAAGCTGAAGCAGAGTGGGTAAAGCCTTGATCTTCAAAAGTGTGTAGATGAAATGGGATCCAGAGGAAAGCAGTCAATTAAATGATGAGATTCTTAACTAACCTGAAAGTTTTGGGCCTATGTGACTTCTCAATGTCATGCAAGGAAGGCTGTGGAAAAGCAGGGAGCTGAGCCCAAGGTTCTGTGTGCTTAAACACTTTGTAGTGATCCAGATTTCACTATATGCAATTATGCATAGGCAAAGGTAAGTAGCTATTCAAGTGCTACATATTCTTTTCCCCTGAGTGAGTTTCTGAGGAGCTTTGCCCTTGTCAGCTGCAAATGTGAAGATTAAGCCCACAGAATGAGGTGGTACTTTGTTATATGTCACCCTGAGAAGTTTCCGAAGAAGCAGATCACAGAAAGAGGCTTTCCTGCCTTGAAAGGCAGGTGTCAGCTGTGGTTTTTGCCTCCTGTTGGGGTGTTTCATCTCTGAAAAATTGCCTGAATCTGTCAAAGATCTGAGATCTTAATTTCTGTGGCCCTCCTGGAGACAAAGGAGATGAATTCTCCCACAGGTTCTAATTATGTTAAACTTTGTCCTTCCTCTGCTTCTTCTGCTGTGTTGCAGTGATTTGCATCCAGCCCGTTCCCCGTGCTACTGAACAGGTGCCAAAGCACAGGCCCCTTGGATCCTGATCCTTGACAGTGCTATTTGTTTGCAAGCACTCAAAAGCAGAAAGACAATTGTTAGTGTTCCCAGAGCCTTTCATTTTGTTACCAACACAGTGTAGAGGAAGAGGGGAAGGAGTTCTGTCTCACCCCTGGGAGGGCTGGCTCTTAGGGAAAGTTGTAAAACAATTAAGCTATATAACAAGATTACCTGGTTAACCAGAGGGCCATCTGCACAAACCTGTTTCTGATTGAGCCTTGAATCATAATTTTGTTTGAGAGTGGGTAGATTGTCATTTGACCAATGTGGTCTTCTTTCATGAGGTGTGTAACACTTGGGGCTTGGGGTTCAGAAGAAGGATCAAGCACTGGGATCTCCAGCTGAAATCTGTGGGAACTGGTGACAAGATTTATGGACCTGAAGTTACTGGTGAGTTAAATGTATGAAAGTCAAGTTTTTTAGTTATAATTGGCAGAGATTCAATGATCTTGAGTGGAATGACGAGGCAGGAGATTCCTGGAAGTGATCAAATTCTGCTTAGATAAGGCACTTGTAAACAGTAAACAGAAATTATTCTTCTAAGTGCAGAATTGATTATATGGGCCAGTCCTTTTAGTGTACTTATTTTGGAGATGTTTTATATAAGGTTATGGTATATAAGCAGTGATAAGTTATGTTTGCTGGGGTGTTCACATGGAACCACCGGCCAGCTGGAATATAGGAATTGAGCAGAAGAGCCTTACACAATCCAGAGGAAGATGTCGTTGCAAGGATATTCACAACAGATTCCCACCACCAGTGGCAACAAGAAACTCCATCTGTTTGAGAGATTTGATTCCTCACATGTGCTGTCCTGTGCCTAGATCCCAATAAACTGTTCTCCTCTTCAACAAACACTCTGTCCATCAGTGTCTGTGTAACAAACTGTGGACAGAGGTGCTACAAAAATGTTAAGTATCCAGAAAGATCAATTCACAGGCATAACACACTGGGCTCTCAAATCTGACAGTGTGCCTAACAATAGCTCCCTCAACCCCAGTTCCTTTTATTTTAAATGGGGATATTAATATTCTTGAAGTCTAATGAAAACAGGTCCCTCTTGGAGCACATAAGGACAATCATGATGCACTCAGAAAAAAGGGAATAATGCATACAAACTGTGCAGAGTTTGAATAAGTCATGACAAAAATGGTGCAGAGTTGGCATTGAACAGGAGCACTGAGTCGGAGTTTTGAACAACTACCTGGTCAGTGCCCATCGTGCCTTACGTGCAATGAATGGGGTAGGGGCCCAGTGGGAAAACTCATCTGTGATTAAGTCATTAAAGACTTTCACAGAACCCATGAAAAATGAATAAAAAGGAATGGAAAGTTAAATGGCTGTTCCATTTTTGGTATTTTCTTGACTGTTGAATGCTTTGACTGTAAATCTTGCTATTGTGTCACATACATTTCTGGACATGTGTGGTAATAAATATCAGTTCATAAGGGCCAAAAATCTCATTTACCATATCCCCTTAGAAATTCTTGATGGATTAGTTTGTGTCCCATGAGACTGGCTTTATAAGAGGTGGAACATTTCTTGTTCTTTTCATGAAGCTTTACCATGACACATGCAATAACAAACACTGTGCTACACCAGGATGTGTTTGTGTTTACTCTGCTTGAGACTCCCCATCAGCCCTCACCACTGTTAATAATTCTGTCATCGAAGCTGAGATTTCCATGGGAAGCATATAGGCAAAGTTAAACTAACAAAGTGAAGGACTAAGGAAAAATAAGCAAATTGCATCATGGAAATCTGGGTCCCTGCTGTGGGCTAACAGCATACCAGCATGTGGAAGGGTTGCCAAGAAAGGGATTTGGGAACTTCAGAGTTTCTTAGAGATGAACCAGGGCAGACAGAGCTCACTAAAATGGAGATTGGTTTTTCTTGTGGATCCAGATAATTATTTCCTCTCAGCTCATTTCTATCTTCATTCAGTGTTACTCTGAGCGTCTTGATGTATTTCTATATTTCTGTCTGGGCCACTCCATACTTTAAGATTTACTCTGGCAGCATTTTATCTGAGCTGGTATCTCTGCTATAGCTAGGGTAAAAAAAAAAAATCAACAAACCAGCAAAAATTCCCAACAAAAACCCAACACAGAAAATGGTGCTAATGTCAAGTTTGATTTAAGAATCAAGAGGATGTACCAACCTCGAGCTGGCATAAAGCAGTCCATAGCCTGTGAGTTACTGTTACTATGAGAAAAAGTAGAAACATCTCAGATATTAATGAGCATCTTGAAATTGCAGAGTTCAGGATTAGCAATGAGATATTTGTAAGTAATGTTGTATTAGGCATGAGTTACAGCTTGACTGTGTTTTACAATTAATCCTGAAAGACAGGAAGGGATGTATTGTCCTTGCTGTGTAATTATGTTACAGAAGTTCTTTCATTAAACTCTGCAATGGCAGCTGAGCACTTCTTGTCATGCAGTGGGTGCTGTGTGAAACACAGCAGTGACCCTGCTTCTCAACTGCACTTGAGGGGACCAGCAGGAATGTGCATTCCTGCACATGCAATACAGCCATAGCAGAAGTGAAAAACATCTCAGAGAGAGACACTTCTGTGCTTCTGTTTCTGACTCTGTTTACTCCAGAGAAGATTACAGAGAAATTAAAGAAGATCAGACATGTTATAAGTGATGTGTCCCTGTACAAGATACCTCTGAGACTGGTGATGCTCTTGTAATGGTAGTGAGACCTTGCTGGGTAGCACTCTTTACTCAGCTGCTGCGTTTATACCCAGCAGCTGGGTGCACTGCATGTGTGGTCATACTGGCTTCCAGAGATGCCTGGCTAGAAGTAGGTTCACCTTTTAAAGCTTCATGTCATTGGCTTGATAGAGGGAGTTTTCTCCTTGTCCATTCATGTTGAAATGCCAACCAACACCGATAAGTACCTGGCCCTCAGTCAGGTCACCCTTGGTTCTTTTCTCTGCAAACATCAATCATAGAATCACAGAATGGTTTGGGTTGGAAGGGACATAAAGATAAGCCAGTTCCAAAATCCTTGCCATAGCAGGGACACCTTCCCCTAGACCAGGCTGATCAAAGCCCCATCCAGCCTGGCTTTGAGCACTGCCAGGGATGGGGCATCCACAGCTTCTCTGGGCAACCTGTTCCAGTGCCTCACCATCCTCACAGTAAAGAATTTCTTCCTAACATCTCATCTAAACTTATTCTCTTTAGATTTGAAGCCATTCTCCCTTGTCCTGTCACTACATGCCCTTGTAAATAATCCCTCTCTGGCTTTCTTGCATCACCTGATTAAACTGATTCTCCCTGATCTGAGCTAGGTTGGCTTGTTAGGACAGGTGTCAAGGATCAGGGGGCTGTGTCCTGTGTGAAAAGGGAAAGACTGGGTAGCTACAGACTTTCAGCCCTTCTTTGCAGGTTGGCTCCTGATGAGTGCAAGAAAAGGAACAAAGCCAAGGAGAGTGAGCTGTCTGACATTGCACGTTCCCATCACCCTTTATCTAGGCAGGCTGAAGCCTGCCAGTTACAGCCAGGAGTCAGAATAAGCTTCCTCGTTGGAGCTGTGCATTTTAATTAGCTGCTGTGCACTTGGTGGCTGAGCAGTGACATAAAGCAGCTTTTTCAGCTGGATTTTAAAAAGCTTTGAAAAGATACTTTGTGGGGAGGAATCTCCCATTTTGGTAATTTTCTTTGAGGGCCGGTGCAGACTCTCTGTAGGTAAATATTTCTTACAAGAGGAATGTTAAATTTTGTATGTACCAGACCTTGAGATACTGCACACCAATACTGCACTGTTGAAGCCAGGAATTGTTCTGATTCATTTCAGCAGCAGATACGACCTGCTCAGGAAACAGGGAAAAAAATAAAAGAAAAGAGAGAGCAGGGAAAGTGAAAAGAAAAGGACAAACTCTGGCAGTTTGTTGTTTTAATTAACTTCACTTTTTAACCCCCAGAACATTATTTTGGCCCAATTTGCACTGCTGTAGCTGGACTGTGATAGCTCAGAGGCAGTCATCGGAAAATCTTTGGCTAAGCCTGGTGAAGCTGATGGAAATGTTTGCCTTGTTTTATTGAGTCTGAGAGCAGACACAGGATCACTGGGTGTTTTCTAAGAAATACAGTCCCTTATCAATTTTTTCTCCTGCTGTTCAGGGGATATGTCTTAGGGCTGTTGTTGCCTTTGTTCCATCACAATGCTCCTCTGCCAGCCTCAGTGCTGTCAGAGGCTTCTTGCAGGGGAGGATTCCAGCTCCGGAAAGTGATTCCCATTTCTTTTATTTTTAGCATCAAGATGTCTTTTATTCTGGCTGAAGGACAAAATCCCTTTTCACAGAGTCTGCTTGAACAGCAGAAATGAGTGGCTATTAAAAGAAGGCTTACTGTAAAATAGGATAATAACCTAGTTATTTTGCATTTCTAAGTCGTTCTTGAATTGATATTTCCTTTCCTACAATGTATACCAATTAAAAGCCACTGAGCAGTAAAAAAAAAAAAAAGCAGTCTGTGCAATAATCTGACAAAGAATCATGAGCTGTGAAATGAAAGAATTATTTTGTTGCATTAATGTGAGAAACCATAGCAAATTCTTACAAAGCAGACTTTGTCCCAGACTATTGCTGCAAATGTCTTTTAAGTTTTGTAAAAGTCTTGTATATTTTAATGCCTTTTATGTACAAATAAACATAGGTGACACATTAGGTTTCAAGGACAGCTTCTCTTCTTGCCTGTCCCCTCAATGCTCCTTGAATGCCCTTCATATTTTTACTTGTGCACAGGTACAGGGGCTGTGCAAGGCTCTCTTATCCCTGACTCATTAGATCTGATTGTTGACAATACATAAATATTCCTCTGGAAAAGTGGGGGATTTTCTTTGGAGGGCAAAACATTGACTAGGAATGAGGGTAGCAGGGTATTCTCTATTAATTCCTAATAAAGAATGATGCATTTCAGTGCCCCTGAGGTTAATGGCAAGTTTGGGACAACCCTCGGTCAAGCTGTTTAGCAAATATCATCAAAACCCAGCCGCAACTGCACTGCAGATTTGGATGCAAGAATGGAAGAGGACAGATGAAGCTTGTAAACAGACAAGGCACTCATTATGCTAACTTGATTGTAGCTAATTAAAAAGGGATATTAGCTGATTGGATTACAGGGGATGGAGCAGAATGACCCTTTGTTCATGCCTGTGCTTGCATCAGTAGGATTCTCTGCTCCGTCCAAGAGTGTGTCTGCATCATCCTCATTCTCATTTCTTCTCCCCTGCTTTCAGGGACAGATGCTCCCACACAGTCTGCTCTCCAGAGCAGCCTGCCAAGCTCCCCAGTAGCTGCTGTGCCAGGCTAGCTGGTGCTCTTGTTGCTGTGCTGTCAGGCCGTGGCAGGGAGAAGCTGCCACAGCGCTGTTGTGCTCTCTGGCTGTCTCTGTGGGTGTGCAGAGCTGCCTGCCCTGATCCGAGCTTGAAAGAGAGAATCATGAAACCACATCCAGCACCTTTCAGCACCATGCTAAGCAGGGCCCTTATTTCTTCCATGTTGTTTGACATCCTCATTTTCCGTAAACAGAATTTTTTACCACATCCCTGGCAGTGTTCAAGGGCAGGCCGGATGGGGGTTTGATAAAGCTGGTCTGGTGGAAGGTGTCCCTGCCCATGGCAGGGGTTTGGAACTGTGTGGTCTTTAAGGTGCCTTCCAACCCAAACCATTCTGCCATTCTATGAAGTTTCCTGTACAAACTTTATAGAATAATTAGATGGAAGTATTGTAAAACTACCAGATGTGAGACAATACAGACACTAGCTGTAATTCAAGTTAGAAAAGTGACAATAGCAGAATATGAATTTTGGAACTAAATATGACAAAGGCTAAAACAAAGCCTGACATTCCTGTTTTAGCTCTTCATACTAAATAACAGGATACCATTGTATAATCTTTTTAGTTCTCGACCTGAGAAAAAGCAGCTCTTAGAAATGCAGTCTTGGCTGTGTACTAATTCTTTTGCCTTTGGTAGGACTGGGGTTGTTATGATTTGCCATGGTTGTCTCCTGTTTTAAATTCAGAGCAGAATGGCAGACAGACAGAACTGCCAGAGCAGGCAGCAATGTTAAGAAGCCTGAAGAGAGACTTGCATATGTACTGGGCAAGGAGAGAGGAGTGTGAAGTCTTTTTCTGAAAAGAGATGAGCCAAGTGAGTCTATTTCCAGATTTTCTAGCTGTCCGTGCCCCTCTCATTCTGTTAAGAAGGCAGACATCGAATCACAGTGTTGACACTAGAAGCTGTTCAGTTCAGTGATCATTTGGAAATAGGGTGACCACCAGAATTGCGAAGAAGGAAAGAGGAATGATAATGAAAAAAACATAGCACAGCTTATTTATTGAGGAAGCAGCATTTCTTGGAGTTGGAACCACACTATGGCGGATTCACTGTGCATAATTGTTTGTTAAAAGCATTATTTTTACCCCATTTGGTGTCTGTCCATTAAAGTCATAGAACATTAGTTCAGATCTCATCTCCCCTGTCTTTAGCCCTTTGGAGAGGTAGGTCCCCAGTCTGCACAGCTCATTTAGGCTCATGGAATAACCGTGCAGAAAGGCCAGTGCTTTTAGAAGGCTGTGGTCTCAGGACAGGTGTCTAACACAGTTGAACACATCCTCTTCTGGAGAAGCCTTTCTCCATAAGCTGCAATTATTGGCATACAAGGAGACATTTAGATATTCAGGGTAAATTTTCCTGACAAAATCTTTAGGTATTTATGATCTGCTTCAAAGATTTAACTGAGGCTTTTGTTATAGTCAAGGCAAGTAAAGTGTGCCAATGATCTGAGCTCTTCTTGAGATCATCTCAGCCTGTATGAAGATTATTCGTACAACTCATAGTTTGTATGAATAATAAGAATAATTTGTTGAATCTTGTCCTAAATATCATTGAAGACCCTGGTTAGGTCTCTGTTGACTACAAGGAAGCCTTTGGTGACTTGCTCAGAAACAGACATTCCCAATTTTAGATCTTCTTGTGAAATAAGAGAAATGCTATCTCCATATGATCTAAAGTTTCTTATGAAGAAAATTGTTAGTCATCTGTTAGGGAAAAAGTGTGGATTGCCATTTTCCCATTGAGAGGTAGAATGGTTGTCAAAGTGCATGCAAGCATCAAGATGTGAAAATGCAAACACATGATTTTTCATTTTTGGATCACAAATATAGTATTCATTTCCACTTGATTTTAAGGCCACTGGTTATCTAATTCTGTCTAGGAAGTTTAGTTTCATTCAGGGGTCTGGAAATGCAGGCAGTAAAAAGAATCCTTTTCAATAACAAAGGATCAGGACCTGGTACTGAAAGAAAACCTTTGATATAGTAAGGATTCAAGTATGATCCAAGAGCTGTTAAGGGAATCTCAGTGAGATTCCAGAGATGCTAGTGGCATTGTGGTTAGAAATGAAAGGTGCTGACAACATTATTCTTTTGAATCACGGTAGATTAGATTGGTAACAACATACCCTGATACCACAAAGTAGGGCAGACACAGCAGGAGCCTGGACTACTGAGCAGTAGATTTTTGGCTGCCCTAGGACAGGTGAAGAGTGGCAGATTTTGTAGTCAGAAAATAGGGCACTGTTACCGTGGGGGTCCGTGTGACCTATCAACAGCCACCTTCTCTGAAAGGAAATACGGTCACTGGTGTCAATCCAAACAGCAATGCAGGCAAGGGAAACTATGGAAATCTGCATTGAAAAGAAGGAGATTTATTTTAAAAGTGGCTTGTTTTACATTTTTCCTTTATTACTTCTTTTTTATTTGCTGGGCTTTGAAAAAATCTTTAAGCTTTCTGTTTTGTGTATATTGGTGCCTATTTCAGGTTGAAAATACCATTTAGTTGCAAATCCTATGAAGGCAAACTCATTGCTTTGTTGCCTGGATGGTTTTTTTGTCTCATCTGAAAGGTCTAAATGAGAATTCTTCCAGAAATACCTCTCTTCAGTGGGAAAGTAAAGACAGTGATGAAAGGATTAATATACAAAGCCTTGCTGCACTGTTCCCTCTTCTGCTTAAGCTCTGAGTAGTGCCAATAATGCTGCTTTGGTTTCTCCCCGGTCCTCTCCAAGTTTGCTGCTATTTAGAGTTTTTACAGTCTGTCTAAAAATACATGAGGTTCACATCCTCTCTTCTGAAATGGGGGGAATTCAACATGTAAAAACATTTCAGTAAGACATTTTAAATTCAGTAACTGTGTTGATTTTATATTTTAAAGTTCAACTGAAGGTGAGGACCTTGGGAGGATTGCTCTGGAAAAATAAAATAGTCTAGCATGAGCAGCTGACACATCTAAATTACACATTTTACTCTTGAATTCTGTAATTGGAAGAGTTTGGATAAGAGTGGATTTCAGTGCTTGAGTGTACACTAGATGACCCCTCAAAGACCTTTCCAGTCCTATTTTCTGTGATTCTCTCTGTAGAATGAATTGGAAAGTATGTAAGGAATTTGACTGAAGACTTTCATAAACCCCCAAACTTTCTGAAGGTCATTTTCTTGACCCTGTCCCTGACATATAAATTTGGACCACACTGAAAAACAGATTCCCCTGAATCTGAGAGTGAGATACAATGAATATAGACCAGTTAGCTACTTTAATTTCAATGCCTGTTTTCCACAACTGTAAAAGTCATCAAGTATCTACTCTGCATTACCCCTCTCAAACTTCAAAAAAAAAAAAAATTCCTACAATTCCCTGAGAAGTAAAAAGCAATAATGGATGCCATTATTTCATAATATTCAGCATTAGAATAATACTTTGGTTTAGGTTATTTTTTGGTTTTGAGTTTATTTGACTGAGGGTTTTTGGTGATTTTTTTTTTCTTTAATTGAAATAGGTGAGATTAGTTGGTACAGTTTATATTATCCTCCTGTCTGTGATAACCAACCTGTCCATGTTTACCTATGTCTCATCCAAACACCAAGGTTTATTGATTTTCAGAAATGGTCCGTGTTTTTTTCTGGAAATGAAGTTATTGTCAAACCATACTGAGAGGTCAGATACTTGATGGCTCTCAAGAATTCTGTCTTTAGGAAGTGCCAGAAACACCTTTTTTTTTGGTTTGTTTTTTTTGGTCTGTGTTTGACAATTTCAGGGAGAACTACAGCTTTCCGCCTTCCTTGCAGACATTGTCTCACAGAGGGGTCAGTTGCTGTATTTTCCTTTAACTTCCTGTGAGTTATGTGCCATACTTCCAATGACAGCAGAATCATGCCCCCGGATGTCTGTAGCTATGGATCAAGCACAGCTTCTCCACATTAATGGATTATTGACTAAAAGAGCCTGGAGTTGCTGTATGATTCATTTTGCCATTCTTGTGAATGCTGAGCTTCAGTGTGTCATTTGACCTACATACTAACCTGGGAAATTGCTCTACGAAAGACATTCAAAGTCAGATTTTTCCTAGTTTACGTTAACTGAATTCTCTAGACATTTTTATCATGCAGTTGATTAATTTATTACTAGAACAAATTATAGGCAGCACTGAGATCATTCTTTTAATTTACTTCTTGTGACCCATTCTGCCCTCCTATTTTGGTAATTTTTTTTCTCTGTCTCTGATTAGAAGTTTCAACTTAGATTCATGGAGTCTGCATTTGAAAAATACGTATTAGGTCATCTAGGACAACTTTTGTCATTACTAAAGCTGCTGTGTAGGTAACAGAGAGGCATCACCGTAGGCATTTCTGTAGCAAGGATGTGTCGGAGTGTTCGGCAGTGAATTCACATCACAGGACAGGCTTAATCAGACTGTTTTCCATCCCCTGCTCTTTGCTAGGTGCCTCTGCCTTGAATCAGTCACAGAGTGAAAATTCATCTGAGCCTCTGATTTGACCCATGTTGCCTTTCTGAGCTACCTTGTAGTGGATTTGAACACAAGTCACACAATAAGTGGCTGTAGAAATAAAAGAAGAACCCAAGGATCTGGGTGAAAATAGTATTTTGTGAGTCATTAGAGCTGGCTTTTCTGTGTGATTCAGGCACAGTTCATGTCTGCCACATTTTGAGTCTGAGTTCCACAGAGTGAACATGTCTCTCGATAAAGGAAACGATATTCAGCCTCATGCATTACTACCAAAAATACCCTTCAAAACAGCTAAATTCTGATCACAAATATCTTTATTCCTGGTGAAAGGGAACTAGGCAGAAAGGTCACAATTTGACTTTCAGATCTCCAATTACATCTGCAAGGCTGGCATTCGGTGCCTGTGTGTGGGGATCATTTCACTTGCAAATCGAGCATATTTATTGACGGATTCTCCTTCTGTCTGCCTCTTTCACACATCTTCTTGTCCATCTCATTCAGACATTCTCAGAATAAGGACTACATTTATGGATTGGAGGGGCTTAAGAGCGTTACCCAAGGCCAATTCCAGTGCTGTCATTTCTCACAACCACTTACTTGAAGATATCAAGCTCAATCTGAAAAGATTTTAAATATTTCACAAGTCCAAAATGAATGTTAGTTATGGAAGTACCTGATATTTACTAACCTTTGTCTATATACTCTTATTCCCCCTAGCTTTTATCAGTGTTGATTTATGGCTTGAATGCTTCATCTTGCTCTCTACTATTTATTTTCCTGATGAATTCAAAACTTCTAAATTAGCTAAACTGACCAGATTTTTACCTAGTACTCTCTTCTTAGATGCACCTCCGTTCTCTTCTCCATGTCTTGGGTCTGTGACTCACTTAGCATGGACTGCTTTCTCTTGAACACCAGTGACCCCATGGAGACATAATGTTTCAGAGGCAACTATACCAGTTGCACACCAGTTTGCAACCACAACAAAAACTGACAACTAGTACCTAATATAATATATTGAAACAGCTTCTAGAGCAAGGCTCTATCCTTATAAGGGAAGAAAATAAACAGATAGAAACCATTTTTTTGAGACTCAGGGAAATTTTAGTAATCTGAGGTGTATAGCCTGTTACCAGTGCATGAATAGAATTAAACAGTAATACTGATGTGCCTTGGCCCTCCCATCTTCAATAACCTTTGCTATCATTATCTACTTGTTCCTCACTGCATATCTTAAAAGTAAAGAAAGTTGATTTCTTAACAGAGACACCCTAATTATAACATCAATGAAACAATTTGGCTATTTAAAATAGAAATATTTCGGAAAAATGTGTAGTGACAGAACATAAAAGAAAATTATATGCTAAAAATTGTATCCCAAAATAAGAATGGTGAACCCCTTCCCTGAATTTTTAATTCTTTTCTTAAAACGTTATTAAAGTGAATAAATTACTAAAATGAATAAAAAAGCCCCTAAATTATTGTGAGAAGGTCTTTTTCATAAGAAACATAGTATTTCTCCTTAACATTGGTGAAATGCTGCCCTATTGAAGCAATATTGATGATGACAGTATGGCACCACGATGTCAGAAACCTTGATCCCAGTGCACCTTTTGACTCGGCAGCTCTATGCCTTAAGACAGACAGGAGTTTCAGCCATCCTGTGCCTGACTATGGGTCCCTCCATCCTTTTCATACTGGTCATGGATTTACTGATCAATTGGCAGCAGAGACCAGGCATGTTGGGGATGGAGATCTTAATTCCTCAGGGCTGGGGTCACTTGGTGACTAACTTCTTGAGGCAGCTTAGGGGTGGTTTCCTGACCAAAACCATGCTTTTTTTCTTTTCTCATAAGGTCCAGCTCACCTCACCAACCTTGGATCTGAGGATTCCTGGGAAGGGCAATTCTCTGTGTGATTAATTAAACAAAAAGATATTTAAAAGCAATCCCTGGCCACAGCTTGGGTTTGAGGTATGATCTGGATCTGAGTCCTCACTCGTTATTATGGTGTGCAAACTGTTTGCTATGATGATCATCTCAGAACAGCAAGAAACAAGGAGGAATCCAGAGCTCACTGGGTCAAACAGGTTTGCCAGTGGATTTTTTCAGGGATAGCACCATGGTGTCTTAAATTAGATACCAAACGAGTCTAACTCAAGTTGATCCTCAAGACTGCAGCCAGATTGTAAACCGTCTGCTCCCTGATGGGAACTGGTACTTCTGAAGAGATTTTAATGTGCTCTTGCTATCCCTTTTCTGCTCCCTAACATAATTCCTAGAGCAGGTGGGACTCCTGTATATATCCCAAATTTTCAGACAGAAAATGATAGCACAGGGTTCAGATGGTTTCCTAGACCATGGAGGAAGATAGAGCAAAGAACAGAATGCTTCTGTAGAAGTCGAGACTTTACATCACCCAAAGTAGTTAAAGACTGATTCGGATTGATACCAGAGATTGTTCAAATATCAACAAGAGCTAAAGACAGATCATCTTTATCTAAACAGAGGTTCTATGGATGCCAATCAAGGACAGTGCTGAGACCATGTTTTGTAAACAAGAGAAGTGTAGAGCTGGAAATCAGCAGATTAAATTGGTGTGTTGGGAAGTAGGACTAATAGACAAAGAAGAATATGAGCCAATGGAATGTACAAAATTTTTCACAGAATCATGGAATCATAGAGTGCTTTGGGTTGAATGGAGACTTTAAGATAATTTAGTTCCAACTCCCCCACCATGGCAAGGATGCCACACATGAGATCAGGTTGCCCAGGGCCCCATCCAACCTGGCCTTGAACACTTCTTGGAATGGGACATTCACAGCATTCCTGGACAGTCTGTTCCAGTGCTTCACCTAACAAGGTTTTCTTGGCTAATTTGCTTGAAATTATATGAGTGATGACTGAAGAAGAGGTGGAAAGGATCAGAGTCATTCCTTCCATCTGCTGAACTCCAAAAATCATTAATGTTGCTGAACTTTCCTATATTCACTTTGAGAGGTGTCTGGGCAAATTGGATGTGAAGAAATGAGTTTAGCTTTTTTTCCTCCTTTGTCAATTGGCTTTTGCTAAAGCTTGAACAGCTCAAGGTTATACTATCTCTATCTAATTTTTTCTTTCCCTTTCTACACTTTTTCTCTTTCCCATCTTTTCTTGCCATGTGCTTAAAAATGGATCATGCTCAGAGAACATTTGGCTGTGAACTCATCACCAAAAAGACAGCTAAATAGCAATGTTCTAAAGAGCACCACAATGACATAAGTTTGCCAGGTCTCCAGGTGGCCTGGAAGTATGTTGTGTCTGTCTGTCTCCTACAGTGAGCATGTTTACAAGAGTTAGCACCAAAATCAGAAATGGCAGGTTTTATCTTTGCTGTTCTTTTCTCTCCCCTATGTGCATCCTGTTGTTACTCTGTCCAAGGAAACTGCTTACAGATAGAGCAGCAAATAAGAGCAACAGAGCTAATTTTATCTTCTCTTACTTTTCCTTCTCTAAAGGCAGTTGTATTTGACATCAAAGGCTCTTTGTAGCTCTTACCTGCAGTAGAAGAAAATGAAGGATGCTGTTTTCCAAAGAAGAAACTTCAAAATCTGGCAATACTTTACTATGAAATATTTGCATTGCTTTCCCCCTCCCCTTCATTCTCTCCTTCCTCATTCTCCTGAGGGCCAGCATAGCTCTGAACCAAACTATCAGTCCAGTAAATTTTAGTAATCTAGTGAGTAGAGTCTGTTATGAACGCATGACTAGAATTAAAGAGTAATACTGATGTGCCTTGGCACTTCCACCTTCAATCTTACCAAACCTGAGATTTTCCATCTTCAATCACCAGATTTCACAAAAAAACAAGCTGTAAGCAGAATCCAACCCCATGAATAAACAAGAATGATTCACAAAGTGAAAGGCTGCTGCTGACTTAGAAGTAACAAAATTTCAGACTTCCTGAGCCATCCCCCTGCTTTTTGCACTGCTGAAGATGTTAATGTTTGTGACTAATGCATCACTGCCCAAGGCTTGCACGTCCTAGTCAGACTGTATACAAAGGTGTCTCTGTCTCCCAGTTTGTGAGGTGAAAACATCATTTTAGATTGAAAAAACTTGTTCAACTACCTCTAAAATCAGAAAGGTAAAAGCAATATGTTCTTCATTTTGGGGTAACCACCTGCACAGGCTCTTTTCTCCCATGGCAAGTCTGAGTTTCAAAAACCTGATCCAGTGCCACAGGAAGGAAAGAAAAGTCTGTCACTTACTTCACTGTGCTTTGCATCAGGGTCTGAATTGGTCAGATGTAAACTGTTTGTGACACTACAAACATCCACAGCCCCATCTGGCTGATGTCTTCTGGGGGAGATCAAAATGAACAGCCATGAAACACAAACCCAGGAAGGGCACAAATATGTCTAGATTTGAAGCGATTTCAAGGTGGTTTTTTGCCTTGTACCCTTACCTGGTGCATAAATCTGAGGCACAGCGTGCTGGGTTGTTCCTGAGTGGTGAATTACAGGGGTTTTTGAGGAG
The DNA here is from genome assembly GCA_013397815.1 of Aleadryas rufinucha. Lineage (NCBI taxonomy): Eukaryota > Metazoa > Chordata > Aves > Passeriformes > Aleadryas > Aleadryas rufinucha. The sequence goes on from VZTH01011698.1 coordinate 727,990, forward strand.
CAGCATGGGCCAGATGCAGCTGTCTGTCTGCTCTCCTCTGACTCAACATGGGAATAAAAAGCTGATCTGACATCAGAGCTGAGGATGGAACATTTCCCCTGATTAAGCTAGAATGAACCTCTTCTCTATTGCTTGCTCTCATCTTTTTATGATGTGTTGTATGTGGTGGTTGTCTTCAGCATTTTTTGCAAATGTATGCTGGGAACCTGATCCTCTGACGTGAATAAGCCTTTAGAAAATTGACTTAAACCCATCATACTGACTCTCTCATTCTCGTTGTTTTGAAGTCTTGAATGTAGTCCCTCATCTCATTAGCTGCCTATGGCCATGTGATGTTCCCTCTGCCTTTTCCAAATCCAAGTACAATATAAAACTTTTGCTCACTATTTGCACGCGTGCTCTGAGCCAGTACAGCTGGTCTCTTATTACCTGTTACATGAAGAACTTGCTTGGCAACATCAAGCCTGAGAGAAGTTGTCTGTATTTGTGGGCCTGACAGTTGAGCTCTGATGAAATTGCTGTTATTTTGGATGCACTCAGTGCCTCAGCACCATTTACAGCAAGGGGAATTTTCAGGAAGAAGCTGTAGATCTGAGAAATATCCCCTCAGGGAATGGGAGATCTCTCTCTCTTGCACACAAATTTCTTATCTCACCTTAAGTACTTAGTGGTGATTCTCATTTTCACTAACAGTAATGCAAGTGTGCAGAAGACCAGTGAATCTTGAATATGCAGAAAAATATTCTACTGTTCTGGCAAGTTTTATCACAGAGCAATAGAGAAATAACTTTCTCAACTTTACTAACACACAGAATGAAGTTTTCAAATACTGATGTGTCAGCATTTGAAAAACTTTAAAATTTTTAAAAAAGAACTTTGCTGGACATTTCTCTTGAAATGGAAATATAAGAGAGAATTTCACAGTTTTCTGCTGTATTCACTTGCACATCCCATAGTTATTTTTGTGATCATATCCACATGGAGACTTATTTATTATGCAGGAAATACAAAAATACGTAGACATATTGAAAGCTTATGGTAAGTAGAAATGTGTTTAAATCTTATCCTAGACATTCAGTCTGGAGAAACTTGCCCTCAATAGTTTAAGCTGGAATAAATAATAATGTCTGAACTAATAAACTAAACAGGGGTAAGACATGGGTGCGAGGACTGGCCAGACTGTGCAATGTTACTGTGCTTCTTGATTGTGTCCAGGGCAGGTTCTTCAAAGTTATCACACCTTCAGGAACAGCACAGGCAAGCATGATTCCCTGTAAGGAGCAGGGATGAGGATAACCTGTGATGGGGGGAGGGAGAGAAGTGACTGTATGGGGCACAGAATCCCAGAATGGGTCAGGTTGGAAGGGACCACTGTGGGTCATCTGGTCCAACCTCCCTGCTTGAGCTGGGTAGTCCCAGAGCACACGGCACAGGATTGTGTCCAGATGGTTCTGGAATATCTCCAGTGAGGGAGAGACTCCACACCCTCTCCGGACAGCCTGTAATGCAGTGCTGTAGCCATGCAATGCTGTGCCAAGGTCCCATTACCGAGATATGCCTCTGCCCCAATTAAAGTGCAAACGAGACCATACCCTAAAGTCAATAATACGGATTTTATTTAACTACGAATGTGAGGAAAAGAGATGGAAAGGGATAGAAAAGAGAAGAGAAAGAGGGAGATCAAGCAGAATATAGTCATCATCCATGGATCCTGCGGTATCCATTGCACCTTCTTCACCCTGGGCTTCTTGGTGGTGTGGGTTCTGGAGTTGTTCTTCTGGGGCTATCACCTTTGTACAGCTCAAGTTCTGGGTATCCCCAGGGTGGTCGTAGAAGCTGTTCTCATAACTTGGGGTGATATGTGTAGGAGCAGTTGCTTCCTTTCCCACCCTTTGCCACAGTGGGAATTCTTGTCCGGATGAGTTAAACCAGGATGCACTCACCAGATCTCGGCTTCCCCAGGCCTGGAATTTGCACCTCACTGTCAGAAATTCCTCCCTTCTCTGCTTATCTCAAGTTTCTGCTGTGGTGGCTTATCTTATGACAAGTTCCTTCTGTGGCCTTGATGGTGTTTGAGACAGTCAACTGTGCTCTTTAAGACCTTACATGAAGGGCAGCTAATGAGTCCTGGTCCTTTTGTAGACTAGTTTGAAGGTAGCTAGTGGATCCTCAGGAACTGTCTGGAGAAAATAGACTTCTGTTGGCAACAGCATCCCTGAACTTCTACTAATGAAAACCCTGAGAGGGTATCAAAAGGGCAAACTGGAGGGAGCAATCAAAGCACAGAGCACAGAGAGGAACTGCTAAGTGGCTCCTGCAGAGCTGGAGACATCAATTAATGCCTCTTTGGTCACTGAAGGACTTTGCTCTATGACTGGCAGACAGAAGAAGACTTCTAAACCCTGCAGCATTGCTGGTTTTGTTCTCTTGAACAGCAAGGAATTACTGTTTTTTCATCCATTCTTATGGGCCATGTCTTATTTCAGAGCAGCTTTACAACCTCCTGCTAGAGTTAAAAGCAGGTGAGGTGACTTTGAGCTGAGTGCCCAAGACTGAGGAGCCAAGAGGCTCAGCCAGTGCCACAGAAAGGGCTGGCTGAGGGTGACAGCTAGAAATCGTGGTACTCTGCACTGGAAACTTGTCAGAGTGCTTCAGAAGTCTCACTCTACCAGTGGGGCAGGATAGATGTGAGAGGTGTTAAAAATGTTGAAGTGATTGAGGGTTGACTGGCTGGACTACGCTTGAATCCCTTGAAGAGGTGCTGAATGGAGTCTGGCACCTGAAAGCATCAGAAAAACAAGACAGGGTGTGAAGGAGCACCCCTAGCCAAAAAGAAGAATGATCAGAATTTCCTAATTCATTTTGCTCTGTTCTTCCCTCTCGGGGACCTCAAACAGCATGAGAGGAGGCAAGAAGCTTAAAACTTTGGGTTTCCACCTACTGTCAGGATGAGCAAGTCCCTCTGTGGAGCCCAGCTGGGGGTCACTCTTTGTGGGGTGCTGCTCTGAAGCAGGGTTTGGTGCACTGCCCACAGGGGTGATTTCACTTTGGGGTGCTGCTCTCAGAGATAAACAACCCTATTCTCTCCTCAGCTAGACATTATAAGTCTACTTACTGTTTCCATATATTGTCTCTTTGTTTTCCATCTTGATATTAACAGCCCTGATATGCTCAAGGGAAGCAAATGCTCATGCTTATTTTAGGGGAAGGTGCTATGTGTCCATCAACTGTGTACTCTGAGCCAGTTTTCTTGTTGGACCACACTGTGGTTGTCTGTCTGAGCCAAGGGCAAGGCTCCTCTCTGGGGAGGTGAGATGTCACACACCATCTGGGCAGAGAGGCTGAACCAGTCTAGAGAGAAACAATGCTCAGCCAGTAGTGAACAGCACACAAGGAAGATAAAGAAGCAAAACAAAAGGAAGAACACACTTCAAACATCTCTCTTAGCTTACCTTTCTTCCTCCATTCAGGCTATTCTGTGCACACATGTGGGCATTACAGATCTCAGAAGTAACCACATTTCAAAATGTGGACAGTTTTAGGATGTTTTTCTTTCCAAGCTTTAATGCATTTGGCAGAAGACAGTAACACACTGGTCCATATTCTTGGCTTAGGGCTTGATTTGCATTTCTAGTGCACAAGCATTAAATTTTAGCCCTCATTGGATCCCTCAGGAACTACTTCTTTTCCTATTTGTTCAAAAACCACAAATCACAAGCACTTTCCCAGCACAAATGTAACTCATTCTAAATCCCTGCTAATTCAACAAGACACCAGTTTTACTAATTGCTACCTTGATTAATCAAAGTGGAAACAATTTAAGATGCCATCTACTTCCAAATAGGCAGGTCATTTAAATTTGTTTGTTAACAAAGATTGAAATACAAAATTTGGCCTACATCTTTCTATTAATCGAGATCATATTGTATATTATCCATTTTCCATCCTGATTACCTCTTCAATAGGATCATATGGTAGTGTTTGTGATTTCAGCAATGATGGGGACTGTTACCTAAGGCCCATTCTCCTTCCTAGAGGACCCAACAAACTGAAATTATTATTCTGCTACCTATTAGTGTAGCTTTTAAAAGACTCCAATTTCTTCAGTCCAGTTCAGCTCCAATGTGTTTGGATCTTAAAAAAAAAATTTAAAATCTTAAACAGCAATTTACTTAGGGTTACAAGGAGGTTTGTCACCATCACATTGTTTCTGCATATATCCACAGATACATTCAGTGATGGGAACAGCAATTTAGGAGTCTTTTGAAGTTCATCTATCCTGCAATTCAGGTCTGAAAAATGCAGTTAATCCATGGGAGTGCTGGTACAGCACTACACCATTGCTTGGTGACACAATCTGACTGCTCTAGAGGTGAGTGTAGGCACATCACTATGCCAGGATGGATCTGTTCTTATTGATGGGACTAGTGACATGTTCCTTCCTTATAAAAATTTTAAATGAAGGGTCAAATCAGGCCATAAGCAATCTGATCCACAGCCCCTTGTTACCAGCTGGTCAGACTTCTACTGGTGTTTGTGGGGGTTTTGGATGTGTTTCATCACAAGAGGCTGCTGTTTGAAACAAAGAATTGCTTCAGTAGTTTCTCCAGTGGTGCACTGTGAGAGCTTTAGGGTAGAAGCTGCATTTTGACAGCAAAATACTTCTGCTGAAGTATCTTTCATGTACTTTGATCACAGTGCTCAAAGGATATGTTGGCTTTGGTCTTATCTCTTACTCTTTTCCACACAGGCATTAAGTGAAGGATTTAAAGCAGCCACCAGTGTCTGTTTAACAGGAATATTTTCTGAACTGACTTTTACAGGATTTTAAAAATTATTATTAAACACTAGGAATATCATATTTGACAGGTCAACAGATTATTGGGTTTTGGCTTAAATATCAAAAGCCACAATCCTTGGCACATTTCAGCACACTGAGGAAATGCTTGAAATTCACAGCAAATAAAATATTTAAAAGCTGATTACCTAATCTTCTGCAGGGAGACTGGTGGGGAAGCATGCTACAACCTGGCACCATGTTTAGCTGAATTTTTAGCTTCTTAGTTACTGATCCACTTTTACAAAGTGTCTGTGGGAATATTCTAATGTCTTGGAGGCTTCAGCAAATGTGAGGGTATCTCAGCCCTCTCTATTTCTCTGTCCTCCTGCTTCTGTTCTAAGAGACCTTAAAGATCATCTATAGTCATTTCCATTTCCATGGGAATGTGTTGTGATGAGGAAAGTGCACAAAGATTACTTCACCTGTCTCACTCTTCCCAGGAATAGTCCAACAGGCCACTGCTGGGGTCTCTGCCAGCAGACTCCTGTTAAAAACACGAGAGGCAACTCACAAAACAATGACAGAAAGGGGATGAGTCCCTGCTAGTTTCAGATGTACAAGATCCACTGACTTCTGCAAGCCTGGAACAGTTTATTTCAGCTGAGGAGCTACCTTAACATTAGATTTTAACAACAACAGTCTCTTGAAGCCTGTTCCACTGATCTTTGTGGGAAGTTTGCCATTGCCTCGAGTCCTTGGCTGCTGGACTGGAGTTCAGGCACATTGGCCAAGATTCACAAAATACCATTGCTCTGGTCTCCCATGAATTTCAATGGGATTCAGGCAGTGAAAAGCCTTTATAAATCTGGGCCTTCATTCCAAGAAATCTGAAAATTTGAGGAAGCTTATTTAGCACACACTGTCCTCAGAGACTGTGGCTCATTCTATTTGTTTGTCAAAGCCAATCATTCTTTCACACAGCTAATGCACAAATTAATGGGATTAATGGGCACATACCTTCCTGCTGGTATCAGGGGTCTTTAGATACCATTGCTGACTCTCCTGTTAAAAGCACAGAACTTGGTTTTTGGCATAAAACACAGGGCAAATCTCAGAAAAAGAAGTGCAAAGCAAGGCAAGGTGACAAGTGAAGAGCCATCTTGGCAGGAGACCTAGTCATAAACTCCAACAACACATGTATTTCTAGAAGCTGTTTTTTCAGAAAGATTTCCCTTTCTTTTTGAGCCTCTGGTAAGTCATTTAGGTGAACTGATCAGCAGAGTGAGGCTGAAACCCAGGACTCCTCAAATTCCTATTCAACATCGTTAGTTACCCTTCTGCTCCCAAGGCTGGTGGCTTTCAATGAGTGCAGTTTGCCTTGCAGTGGGAGAGAAGGGTCTCTATGGTTGACATATTTCTCAGACACTCCTTCCTATTAAATTTGGTTATTTTTGCTGATGCATGACACATACAGAAGGTTTCTCTGTGCAGTTGTCCCCACAGTGTAGTGAAGCAAGACCAGTACACAGCAGGGTGATATCCTAAGGGATGCCTCAAAGAAGGAAGCAACTGGGTAAACTTCTGAGCAAAGGGTCTGGGACATGGCTAAAACCCAGGGCTTTTCTCCAGCCTTGCTACAGCCATTTTAACAGGTACAGGTGCTAACAGGGTAGAGATCCCATGTTCATCTCTGCATCAGCTCCGCCTGGCTTTCTGTCCCTGAGTCAGTGTAGAAATGGGATGTGTATCCTAGAGAAAGGCTAACAGAAAGAGGGTTTACTCTTGGTGGTTCAACTGGCCCACCTTAGGTCCTTCAGATTAAAGGAAGACTGGTGAGCTCTTACCTTTATAGGGCAGCTTGTAGAGAAATGATGCAGTAGCTTCCTGCTCTGTGAAACACCCCAAGGAGAAACAAAGAAAAGATACCCTGAATCACCCCAAATGACACTGGGTAAAGGCCCACATGGACAACTGACATGAGCCCATTGTGCCTCGGGATCCCATTGTTGTCCCTGGATGTGCAGTCAGTGCAGCTGATGCAGCCCAGAGAGGGATTCAGCTCACCCTGGAGTGGGCAGCTGGTGTCTGCATGGCTGGGTCACTCCTCAGGCCCCACTGGCTGGATTGACTGAAGGTCTTCCCTGCACAAAGGGTTTAAGATACTCAGCATTCAGACAGGCACCTATGAGGACAGATGTGTTTCTTTACTCTTGAACTGATTTTCACCCAAGACAGCATTGGCTTTTTTCCAGGGTAAATGGTTGAGTTCAAACCATGAGCAAAATTTCAGCTATGGGCTCAAAGTGAAAAAAAAAATCCATGCCAAGAACATAGTTTTCTTTATAGGACAGGTATTTATACTGCTTTATCCCACCTATAATATAAAAAAAGAACAAAAGTTCCCTCAATCAACACATTTTTTTGTGCTGGAGTCTCATTTGATTTTAACGTAAGTACCTTGTTTGGGAGCATAATTCCTCTTTTGGAAGTGTTAAGTCAAGGAATAAGGACTTTCTCATAGACTAGGTGAGACTAACACCAACCCAAAGATGCACTCAAAAAACTTAACAGCCCACATCAAAAAAAAACCAGCAGGAGGAAAGGAAAGATGGTGTTGGGGAGTCAGTCTGGCAAAATGGGAAACTAAAGGCAGTGTTTCAGGTAGGATCTAGGCAGCTTATGGATTAACAAGAGAGCCTTAAATGAATCTGGAGGGAAAGAAAAGTTTTGATTTTCAAGACATGGCAAGACACCTCTCTCAGGTTACTGGTACAACAAAATAATGCAAGATCTAGACATAACTGATTTGAGAAAAGCTGCTTGAACACCTGTGCATGATAACCTGGAGAAACCTACAAAAATGGTTTATAATGAATGAAAGTCTGCACTGGCCTGTCTGGCCTATTGTTATTTTCACTGAAACCCTAGATGATGAAATGGGAAACTGCTTAGGCAGTTTGCAGGTACCACCGAGTGGGGACTGACCAAACACACTCATGGGTGGGAGTCATCCAAAAGAAGTTACCTGGGAACTTTTTAAGAAAATGTAGAAATTACAGTGCAGCAAAGGTTTCAGACATAGCCCTTCATCAGAGTCTCAGCTACATAAATAAAAGTGGGAGAAAACAGATCTGCAGGAGAAGTTCTGGAAATTGCAGTGGGTGAGAAGCTGGCCTTGACTAAGCAACCAAACTCATGCTCCTACAGCAAAGGCAGACACAGGAGGACAATAACCATCCCATGCAGTTCATTATGAGTAAGACCTCAGCCTGAAGTTTTGTGGGCACCACGTGGAAACAGAGTTTGGGCTAGCTGGGGAAAGCCCAGGGAAGAGCTTCGTGTCAGTTACAGACTGTGCTAAGGACGTGCATTGGAAGGTGGACAGGGCTGGGGCTGCTCAGTCTGGGGAACACTGACAGGTGTCAAGAAACAGGGGTCAATATACAACAGATTGCTGCAAAAATAGTCTGTTCTCCATGTTCATTCCTTGTGGGATATGATGCAATGAGGGAATATCTCAAAGAGAAGGCTCAATTTAGAAATTAGAAAAATTGTTTTAGCAGTGAATCTAGCTAAATAAGCAAAAAGAATGTGGGAGGCAAGGAAATGTCTCTTCCAGGAGGTGTAGCATTTGAGAACTGTCTATCTGGAATAGATTCCAGCCTGGGACTGCCACCTGTGTGCCCCCTCCAGCCCCATTTCACTCTGATTCCACAGTGCTGTGACACAGAGATGGCAGAACAGCTTGATGCATGTTCATCAGTAGAACTGGACAGCCCACTAATGTGGCACAATATCACAGGCAGCCCAAGGATCTGCCTGTATACAGGAAATTCAGCAGATAATTCTGGAAAGAGCTTAAGACTTTTGGGAATGTGCATTTGTTTTCCTTTAAATTTCATTTTCTGTTTCCATTTGGTTTATTTGTAAGCAGGATGCTCCATGAAGTGCAGTTCTGTTGTGTCCCACAGGCTGGTTCCCACTGGTTATTCACCCTTGGGCTTCCTGATTGTCAAGTCAGTCCTTTCCAAGGGAGTTGAGGGCATGAAACTACAGGTATTGGCCTGCACCTTGCCTTTACTGAGGAAAACCTTGTTATCTGTGGAGGCAGCACAGGGGCTGAATGAGGCTGTGTAGGGAACCAGTCTATGCTGACATTTTTGGGGTCTCATCCGAGGCTGGCTCTGCTGGGCATTGCCATGGGATGGCTGATGGTAGGAGCCAGGCACACACTCCCAGCCAGGTTTTTACCTACATTTAATTTATTTTAATTTACCTAAACTAACACAAGTTTGAATATTGGCCAAATTAACAACCTGAGGAACAGGTTCTAGTTCAAGCATGCCATGGAATTGAATTGTTATGCTGTCTCTTGTCATTCCAGCAGTTTCATTAGAAGCTGTGCCTCTTACTCACTTCCTAATGGGAAGAGACAGAAAGGTTGAAAAACCAAATCAGTATCTGAAAACACATTAATAATTTTCCCAGATCTCCTCTATCTTCAATTTTGACTGTATTGAACAGACAGTCTCTGACTGGCAAGGATAATACATCCATAATCTTGAGCTCAGGCCAGTAATAGAGCTTTTTAATAATAAAGCTCTGGTGAATTGATTTCCAGCTGGTGTTTGCATTACCTTTCAGGGGTCCTTGCCTGGGCCACATTCAGCTCTCATTTAAAAAACAAAGGGTGGGTAAGGTTCTCATGGGTCAGGAACTGAACTTGGACAGGTTTTTATGAGCTCCTGCCATGCGTCTTAAGCTTAAATCATCCCAACTGAATCCCTACAGAGTTATCTGTGAGTCCATCTATGTTTTCTTTGTGGCCATCACCAGAGCGTGAAGGGTGCCCTTGGAGCTAAAACCAAGCCAAATGGATGCTACAGGCTGATAAGAGAGCCTAAAGTGACAATATGCTTAGTTCCCATTATGTAGATGGGTGCTCAAAGCTACCCAGGTTGAGTCCTGGCCCAGATCTGTTCCCTTCCTCCCATGCTGGTATGAGCCTTTCTCTCTCCAGGGTGACTGTGTCCTGCAGGATGACTAACACCACTGGGAATGCCACTCAGGCTTCTTGGATCTCAAGACAGATCTAGTGGAATCCCAAGTCATCCCAAGTGGGATCCTCAGGGAAATCAAGTCCTTGAGGAGGAACTGAGGACATCAGACTGCCCTGAGAACAGAGATTTCCTCCACGACAGGGAGATGGAATCAGAAGCAGCCCAGACTTTCTCAACAATATCCCTGGAGAAGGGAAACACTTCACCTCAAAGGGAGACTTCTGTGGGTAGAAAGCTGCCTCTGACATCCATGCAGAGGACGGTTGTTGAAGCCTGGATTGCTGTAGGACTGATCCCTGTCTCCTGCCCATGAGCATGACAGGCAGTGGAGGTATGACTGTGTATATGTTTTTCTCTCAATCTCAGCTTTCATTTTTGGCTTTCCTGTACATAGCAGATAACACCAGGCAATGCATTTCTTGAGCACCACGTAAGAGGAGTCATGCACTAGAACATGAAATTATTAAATTTCCTGACTTATGGTCAGCCATTTGTGCAATTTTCATTCCAGCAAAATAGCACAGAGTCTTTAACAAAGGAAGAGAGGTAACTTGCCTCAATTTGACAGAAAACAGTTTGGAAACTCTGTCAGGTCCTGCCTGTGACCTGAAAGAGTCAAAAGAACAGATGATGTGTTTTAAAACTGGCATAGTTGGTCATTCAGACAGGAGCTAAACAAAATTTACTTCAGTCCCAGTCTTGCAGAACTGTACCTGTATTTACTGGGTAAATTTGGAGTCACCCCAGGAAGCAGCTATATCAGTGACTAGAGAGGAGAGAATACACACCTATCTTGTTAGGCAATTAAGGAAAAGGTTTAGCAACTGCATGATATTTTGGCTGACTTTTGTCAATCGGTATGTTCCCTGCTCTGTTAGAAATTGAATCTTCCTAACAATATCTTTTCGCAATTAATTTTTGTTACAACAAGCAGGCCCGTTGCAGGAAAAAACCTCCAAATTGTTAAATATCTTTGCTTCAGTGTTTACAGGGCTCTGCATGTATAAGACACTTAGGAAACTATTGCCCAGTGTAGAGCTCATGAAATGGCAGCATTTTATACAGCAGTGGGAGATTAAACCTCAGAAGTCAACACAGCCTTTCTGAGCAGGCTGAAATTGCAGTGGGAAGACTCATTTCTCTTCCATTGATAGTTTATTAATAAACAAGAGTGAAATTCACTTGAGTAATATGGTTATCAACAACATGACCACCCATACATTAGCAAATGTCCCTGCCTCCCCATTATATCCAGGGAAAGAGCTGGTCAGTGACATCAGTAGAGTTTAGGATGCAATTTTTCTTGTGCTAAGCCTCCCACATTTGGTCCCTGTTGACTCCATTGGCTTGGGTTCTGATTCAGTGCTGGAGACCTGGGCAAAGCTCAGGTGCAACAAAGCTGGGGCACCTCGGTGGAGGCAGCTGTGTTTGTATTTCCCAGCAGAAGGGCAGCAGGAAGTTTGAACACATTATGAGGAGAGATGGCACCTGCATCTACCTGACCTCAGGAATAAACTTGACACTGTCAGCCTGTTCCAGAACAGTCTGTAGCTCTCACAGATGTGGGGAGGAGCTATTGTGGGTGTCAGCTCCATTGCACAGTGACCCCCCTCCCCCCCCAAATCTGCTGTAAGAGCAAAGACATTTCAGAAATAATTAGAAAATCCTGCAATGGGCTAAGGCAGGTTTATTTCCCTTTGCACCAAGAGTTTATTGGCTTCAGGGTGAGCTGTGGGTGTAATTCTGAAAAGGTCAGCAGCATAGCAGGGAGAGTGAATCACTTTTATAGCTAAATAAAGGCTGACAATGACCATGGAATGGTACTTCCCAGCCATGAAGGAATGTGGTGGCCCTAGATGGATTGCTTTGGTGGGGATTGATTGAGAACCCATCCTTGCAATAGTGGAGGGTGGCTGTGACTTTGCTTGCAAGCAGGGAAGGTGGAATGTGCAGGGAGGAGAAAGTGGATTGTAGAGAGGACCATAATGCTGCAGAGGCAGGTAGAAATCCATCTTGGACTAACCTGGAGGGACCACAGATGTAAACAGGCTAATGCAAACTGAAAAAGTCATCAGAGAATTAATAACCAGTGTCTGCTTCAGCTGCCCTTCTTCCTGACACACTAGACCAGTACATCACTGGTGTGACTCTGGCCTCTGGCCTTTGTCTGTGGCTAGAAGTGAATGGCAGGGGTTCAAAAACATCACATCTTTACAGTAGATCCAACAGGATCCATTAATTCTTCCTTTTTTTTCCAATTAATATTCTGTCCATCTTTATAAACAGTTGTAAAAGGTTAAATAAAAATAAAGAGGTGTTAAAAGCATGTTGGTAACAGATGTAACTGTACTTTATACATGGTACAATCCCATCACATTGGCAAACCTGTGGACCTCTTAGATTCTTAACTGTCATAACCACTGACCGACTATTTATTGACAGTCATTAAGCATTTATTATCTCTGCATGAATTGTTTCTAAATGTTCCAGTAATATAAATTGTTCTTTCAAAATGCAGGAACACAGCTGAACTTTACCTTCAGTGCTCTCTTTGCCCAGCATTTAATATGTTTAAAATCCCCTCTGAGTAAAAATTTCTGTAGAAAGTCATTAGAAGGAGAGTGTTCTTTACCACAATAATCCCCCATGCATGTATCTCTGTTAATTGATCTATTTTTCTAGACAATGTGGTAATTATAGCTCATTGAAGAGCATCAAAGAGCTTCACTGTTATTGTATCCTGACATTTTCCCCATCTGTGTGAGGTCTCACCAGCATAATAGGGGGTTTCTCCCTTGAATCACAGGGCACAGGTAGGAACTGTGTTGTTTTGTCAGTAATGGGAAACAGTGCCATAGGCACAGACATTTTTTACATAAGATCATTTTGCACAAGCCCTTCTGTCCATGCAGGCACAGCCCAGACAGCACTTCTCTGTATCAAAATAACCAAATAGATTTTTTAAAAAAACTTACTGTTTTTTCTTCTGATATTTTAAGATCTCAGACATGTAACTGTATTTACAGGCTGGGATTTTTCATGTTGTGGGGCTGGCTGTATAGTTTGGTTTGCTTTTCATGTAAAACAAATCCAACCAGGATGGCTTTGTTCCTGCTGAAGGCAGTGGTTGGACCCCCATTGTTTTGGCCAGTGACTGTACAGGGAATCAGATTTAGCAAGTGCAGCATGTATGGTTTCCTGAGCTTGGAGATGTTCTGCTTCACAGCTCAGAGATACCACAGATGAACATTAGCAAAACATGAAAATCAGCTTAGTCAGAGTACAGAACAGGATATGGGAACACGACTTCATGTTGAGTTTTCTGAAATGTTTAATGAGTGGGCTTTTGTGGTGATTAGTTTTCCAGGTCTAATAATTTACTTGATCATTAAATCTGCTTCTCTTCAACAGTTATGTAATTCTGGATCTAACTTCTGGAGAAAAACCATCTGTTTACTTATTATCAATAGTCACCTCTTAGCTTATCAATATTGAGTACTTGTTAAAACTTATTTGAGTAATGTACATACATGGAGGAAGCGTATATACACTTTATTAAGTGTGTATTGGATGAGAGTTTTGAGGGTGAGAATAGATAAAGTCAAGTAATAACAAAATAATTTTCAAAGTTAATTAGGTAGGGACCACATAATGAATCACTATTTGTCAGCATCACTTCAAAGCACATCTCCAGTAACTCGTGCTTCTCCCATTACCACAAAGAAAAGAATCCAGAGAATAACTCCAGCAGGGAACTGAAACCTGATTAAGGATGTGATGGCTAAAGGTCGTTGTTTTCTAATGGACTATGTGGCACATGCTGAGCTGGATCCAAAATGCTGGTATTAAGCACATGGCATATTGGCAGTGTTGGTGAACCATAAACCCAGATGTACATAAAGAAGGATTTTTGGATGTGGATGTTGGCCTGAACCATTCTGAATGTCTGCTAAAGCTCTCTGGAACCTGACAATCCCCTCAGCACAGCGAGGGGCTGAGCAAACTCCCTGTTAGAGCTGATCATTCTAACACCTTTTGCTTAGCGTGCGGAGGCTGTGCTGTGCCTTCTGCTGCTCCCCACACACCCTGCCAGTGCCCATCCTGTGCCTTTCACTGCTTGCTTTGGTGGCACTGACTTCCAGCTCCTTGTCCTTGGAGAAATGCTGCAGTTCCTCAGACACAGCTGAGCCCCAGATCCTATGGAGCCCAAGTGAGTTGTTTTGTGATCCAGTGGGTAAGCTTGCAAAAGAGGCTGGAGAAGCTTGCAGAGCTATCATCCTGTTAGATGAGCCAGAACTCATACAGCTGCTATTGCTTTGTAAACTGGGAGCTTTCAGCCCCACAGTAATTATATATTGCTTTAAATTACTTTGGAGTGGCTCTCAAGATGTTGCCATCAAGGCTGTCATCTTAAGTGACAAGCTCAGACACAGGAGAAATAAGCTAAAGTGAATCAGACAATGATGGTGGCTGAGTTCATTTCACTGAGCTTGTGCAGTCATCTTGACCTCCATAAAAGTTCTCCATTTCAATTTTGTCTGCTGAGGAAAAAGCTACAGCCTTCCCCTTCTGAACTTTTTTTTAAGTGGAGGAAAAGCAGGGAAGAATCTTTTTTCTTTTAGCCAGAAACAAGACAAGCCCATCAATGCTTTGACAATAAAACCCCACTTGGAATTTGTTGTTGTTACCTGCCAGGTCATAAATCAAATTTCAGCTTGCCTCTCATTTCATCACAGAGCTGACAACTTTTACCTACTTCTCTGTTGCACATGTGAAGAGCAGTGTAGAGATCTGAAATTTACTGCTGAATTTTTTAGTGTGGAAGTAAGCATGATTTAATTTATTGCTCTGGCTACTGCCCTTTTAAGCTGCATCTTGGACAGAATGCTGTTCAGATGCCCTTCTGGATTCTATTTAGTAGCTCTTCATCTCTAAACAATGATGTACTTAGAAGTGAGATCTTAGAAAAGTTGTAATAGTGCATAGCAATGGTAAGCAGCCTTTAAAAATGCATTTTCTAATGAAATACCAAGGAAAGGAACAAAAAAAAGTACTCTGAATCTCTGACGGTCTTGTAATTGTAACATTTTAGGTCAGACATGAGATAAAAATGAAATCGTTTTGCTTTATTATACTTGATAATTTGGCCTTTGCAATTAGAAGAATCTGGAGTAGTGTATTTTGTACCTTTCTGTTACAAAAGATTATAAAGGCTTCATGAACACTCATGAAAGTAGCACTACAGTGAGTGAGTTTCTGCTGATGAGCATCTCCTGGTGTTCAGTCTGACAACTAAAAATATAAGGGGCTCTGAGGCTGCCACGATGCTCCATCATATCAGTGATCCATGGATTAGGAGCTGGCACAAGCACACTGAGGAGCTCTAAAGGAGCTGTAATAGCCTGTGCTGTCAGCAGCCAGGGGCTGTGGATTAAAGTAGGAGAGTACTGAACCACACAGGTTCCCTTCCTGTCCTGTGCTCTTCACCTCTTCTTAAGATGGGAGGCTCGTCCACTTTTGGAAATAGGATAATCAATGACTGTTGGTGAAAACTGGACGCCTTTTTGTCATAAAAACAACTTCTGTGGGCCAGCTAGGGAGAAAACTGTTGCTAGGTGTGGTGATGGTGGTGGTGGTTTGTCCATTGCAGATGAGTTTGTGATCACTAAATGATTCTGTTGCTGTCATATGGCCAAGCACCCCTTCCATGGTCACATCCCTGGGCTGTTCTCTCATGGTGCTGACAATGACAGTCCCTTGCCAGGTCCCTTAGCCTGCCCAAGGACAGCCAAGCTCCTTGCAGGGTCTGCTGCAGGCACCTGCACATGTGAGGGAGTGCAAGACAATCTCCAGTGCTCGATCCAGGCTGGGTTTGTACAGAGGCAGGTCAAATGCTGAGCAGCAGTGGTCCTTCTGCACTGCTTTCCCAGTGTTTCCTCTGGAAAGCAGCAAGGAACAGGCTCTGTACATTTGTGCAGTGGTACACACCTCCCTTCACCATTCTTTGGGACTGCAGGGGACTGGAGTGACCAGTGGCTTTACAAGGACTAATCCAAATCTTGCAGGGCTGCAGCAGAGAGCTAATGAGTCCTGCAGGATCCAGACTGACTCTGTACAGAGCCAGATGGATGTCTTTGCAACTCGTAACCACATCAGCAGTTCTTCTGTTAACCCAATTATCCAAACCCACCATTACCCTGGATAAATGAGAGTTGGTCTTTAAGATAATAACCTCTGTGTCATGACATTTTCAAGACATTTGAGACTTAACATAAGAAATTAGAGGAGATAGTAATTGCTCATTTAAAGTTTTATTTGGATCCTCTTTAGATTTTTGTACTGAAACAAGGTTTACCTTTGGCCACTACTGACCTGGAGCAGATCCAGCTCAGTGACCCACATGGGAAAACATCTATATCTATTGCTGAGCATCTGGGCCAAACATTCCCTAGTGCAGCGGATTTACAGTCTTTGATCCTGGAAGTAAATCCAGAGAAGCAGAGTTTTATGACAAGGCTAATACTTGTTGAAGGTTGTGAGGTTTCTCTGAGAAGGAGCAGGGACCACAGTTAGGGCTTTCAGGGAGAGTAGCATATCTGTGTCAGGTAAAGTCAGAATGCTACAGAACATTGTATGATCCAAATCTCAGGGTTTTCAGGCACTCAAAGTCACAACTATGAAATGCTGTATCAAAGTTTGATCTTTGCCATTTATATCTTAGTGAAGGCTTGAATCTGCCCTAGTTCACAGGCTAATTTTGGTTTCTAGTCACGTCTACTTGCTCCATCTGCCCTTATGAATCAGGTAACTGAGCCATGATCTCCCCTCCCCTCCCCTCCCCTTCATTCCAGATTCATAGCAGTTACATTTTTAATCTCTTTATTTTTTAATTTATGAGACACTTTTAAATTAATGCTACCCCCATTAATCCAGCATCACTTAGAATCTCTGTATTCCTTGGAGAAGATAAGAGAAAAAATTTAAATAAGAGTCACTCTATCATTACTATATTTTTCCTCATATGCATAGGTGTGAAATTGAAGATCTGAAAGGATCCTCTGAAACCTACTACAGAGGGAGAGAGAGACTGATCTTTCTGCAGTGGGAAATCCAGTCCACCTACCTTAGTGATTTGTACCCCTCCTCCATGTTAAGATGTTTGTGTTTTATTTCCAGACAAAACTTTCTGCCCAGCTTTAAAACCCCTTTTGCATTTTTCTGATTATTACCATTTCCTGTTTCTTTTTTCTTTCTTTCTTATGGCCCTCAGTTAGTTCCACTATGCCTTAGAAACCAATGCACATTTACTCCCCTTCACTTCTCTCAATCACAATCACATTGTAATTACATAAAAGAGGTAACTATGGTTATAAAAAGTCCTTCACTCTGGAAGAAGGAATCTTGCAGTTTTCAGTACAATAGGACTGAAAGAGACCTTGTTTTCTGTATCAAATCATTTGATGCTACACTTTTTGCACTCCAAATCATAGGCATTCCTCATGGTTTTGTCTCCATCACCCCTTTTGTAAGACTGTGAGAGCTGCTGCCATATAATTGTTACCAATTCTTTAGCCTAAAATTTTCATGGCCAAAATTTATTATTTTTTTTATTATTCTTTGGGAGAGGATGATCTTTTACCCCAAACAGCTTTGTTTTTTTAACAACTTGAATCATTGTTTTCATCTTTGTTGTTCAAGGAGATTGATGGGTTCTTGTATCAAACAAAGCAGGTTCCATCATGTTGGCATTTATGAAATGCCAGGACGGCAGTGTCAATGCAAGGAAATAGCTCTAAAGTACGGTGGTTTCCTGTGTTAGGTACACACCCCCGTCTCTGTGCAGTCCAAAAATTTACTGGCTGTAGTGTCTTCATCCCCACACAACCCTTCTGTCCCCACAACTGGTGACCAAGTGCATTGTCCACTTTGCAGGTGAAGTCTGGAGTCACAGAGGGAGTTCCCCATGGACCAGGCAGCCTCAGCACACAAGACCCTGGCTGCTGGAATATCCTCCCTCCCTTCTGAAGTTTTCGTAGTCACTTAAGGGATTTGATTCTCAGTCCTCATTAAATTAAATGGGATGAGGCCATTCAGACATCTGAAGTTTGCTCTGAAAATCTCAGCTGTAAAAGACAGCTTATTAGGCCATTTCCCCCATATCTTACAAGCAGAAAAAGAAGATCCATTGTGAGTGAAAGGAGAGACCAGTACATCATAATAAATAAGAGAAATAGCTACTATTTTGTAATTCAATTTTAACTTCCTATTAAATTTAATAATGCATACACTTTAACTTCATTTTGTTCTTATTAAGAGAAAAGAAATTGGTCCAGGCAAGCAAGCAAATAATTAAATAGAAATATTTAAAAAAATGCATGAACAGTATAAAGCTTAAACATGTATCACTTTTACACAGAAGACATGATTTAGAATCTGAGTCCCTAAAAATGAAACATTCTTCAAGCTTTTGAAAGCTCTCAAGGAATTCTAGCATCAGAAATGAATTTTCACAATACTAGTATCTCTAGAGACATAAGGTTGCTTATTTTTCCATGGTGCCCAGCAGGGGTTTTATTAAACACAGGAACACCGAGGGAAAGTCCACACCAAGTGATAGAAGAGGCTACAGCACAGCACTGGAAGTACCTGAGCTGCCTTTGAATTACCTGGGATATTAGCACCCTGCTTCTCAGTAGGCTGGTGGAAAATATGCTGTTTTCCAACTGAAGGAGCTACTTTTAAACACAACAAAAATCACTACAGTACCCTGAGGTGATTGCCTGATGGACCAGCCCTACCCAAGCAGATCACAACATTTAGATTCTGAAAATAGAGACATCAAAAAAGTTACTAAGCAAAATTCCAGGGCTCTCTAAGGGGCTTCATTCTACGAGAAATTTGCCTGGAGAGCTTGAAGTGAAGCCAATGGAGATGATTTCAGCCAATTTTATCTTTGTAAATACATCTAAACCTGACCTTTTTGAGGCCTACTCACATTCACTGCCAAAGGATTTTCCAAGCATCACAGATCTCTTTTTTCACATATATTTCTTCTTCAGGCAGAAAGGTTTCTGTCCCCACACCTGAGAGAGAGAACAGACAAGAAAAGGACAGGCACATTTAAATATACAGACAGAAATACCTACTTAATCTGACTGGCCTCTCACTTATATGCCTGTTGAAAACATTCTTTCAAAAAAATCCATTTGCTGTAGATAAACATTATCTGGATGTTCCAGATCAAATCACTGCCAAAAAAAATTAAGTCTTGACATTGAAATGACCAGAATTATCCTGTTAAGAAGAACTGAACATTAATTCTTTAATAAGCCTAAATCATCTTTTATATGCAGAGTACAAGAAATGCTGTTGCAAGGCCAGGCAGAAAGGCAAGCTACAGGAGAGGGAATCTTTTTATTCTTCAGTGCTACCTCTGCAATAACTGTTCACCTTGATGGCTGAAATAAACTTTACAATGTCAATATTCCTCTTTATTTCCTTTCCTCTGCTGGGGAACATTATGTTACATACCCATTCTACCCGCTGATTTCAAGTCCCTGTGGGAAAGGACAAAAAAAACCATGAATCTTTCTGCTTTAAAATAATTTCTGCTCTGCTGCCAGTGGCCCTGTATGGTACACAAGGTCTTGGGCTGAGCTATGTGAGCTTTGCCTTTGAGTCTTGTTTTCCTAAGGAGGTTGTGGCAAGATGGGGGTCGGCCTCTTCTCTCCGGCAATTAGTGGTAGGATAAAAGGAAATGGTTTCAAATTGTGCCAGGGGAAGTTCAGGTTGGATGTTAGGGAGAATTTCTTCACTGTAAGAGTGGTTAAGCATTGGAACAGGTTGCCCAGGGCAGTGGTAGAGTCACCATCCCTGGAAGTGCTCTAAGAATGAGTGGACATGGCACTTTGCAGTGTGGTTTAATGGGCATGGAGGTGTTGGTCAAAGGTTGGAGTCAATGATCTTGGAGGACTTTTCTAATCTTAATGGTTCTGTGACTGTTTGTAGGCATGTCTGTGCTAATTTGGGTGTGGAGGCATCCCTCTGCAGTATAGAAAGTCTATGAGGTTTTATTTGAAATGCCAGGGAATGGGAGCACCAGAAGTTAGTGACTACTACTGGCTTTTAGTGGTGCTACTAATTTGAGTAAGATGGAGTGATTAAAGGCAGCTAATACAAGTACCATAAGTAGGTCAGGCAAAACAAACATGCAAAAATCTAACTTGGTGCTTTTAGGGAACCTCCACAGAAGACAGGGAAGAGTGAAAGTATTGATCAAACTAAATGCTGCACTAAAGAGAAGAAAAATGGTGTGAGGTCAGAGCATTGAAAGTGAGATGTGTGGCTGTGTGAAAGATTTGCTCAGCAGTGGAGTGAGAGGGCTGGCAGTGGTGTGGGTGTCTTTTAATAGGGAAGGAGCTGAGGAGCTCACAGGCTGGTGCCAGAGTCGGGTGTACTGTACATTGCACTGTACAGCTGGAAGATGGATTGGGTTTCAAAAGAAAATATGTCTCATATTTGCTAAAGACAACAAGAGCTGCAGGCTGACCACTGACAAAGGGGAGAGTCTGGTTTTGAGGTGTCAAGGCAGAAGCAACAGGACGGGCCAGAAAAATGATCTGTGAGATTGTTGTAACTAGGGGTGAAGTTAAAAGCCTTCTCACCCCTTTGTTCTGCCATGTTATTTCCCTTAGTGACGCTGTGCTTTAATGCTGTAGGATGCCCAGTTTTTACTGGCTATTTCCTGGTGAGCACAGAGGTTCTGGGAATAAAAAATAATCCTTGATTTAGTGCCAATCTCTACAAATCACTTTGAATTTCCAAATAGGTGAACATTATTCATGGCAATACATGGCCTGAGCCTGAAATAGAGCATGACATGACTTCGTTCCTGTCTCAGTCTTGCAGTGGGGACAAACCACATGAGAATGACACAATCAAAGGTGAAAGAACAAAAACATAAAGCCATGGCTCCAGCATTTTGCAGCCTGGAAAGCAGATCACAGGGAAACCCTTTTTAGCCATCACAGCAGGAGCAATATTTCCCTGTATTTTGTCAGCCCAGTGAGAAAATCAGGACAACCTCTTTGCATTGGCAACATGCCTTGCCACCACCTAGGGCTGTGGTTGGCTCAGACCGTCAGGATGTTTGAAGCACTTGCAGAAAAGCCAATTTTTAAATGGATGTAGGGGTCAGGCTCAAACCACCCTAGAATAAATGGAACTCTTACCATATATTTAAGTGAGTTTTAGATTAAGACAAAGGGAGCTAATTAATTTATCCCAGAGCCTTTGGAAAGCTCCATTCAGAGAAGGTTTATCAATGAAGGTTCATTGATAGAAAGGACCCAGAGAACTGGACTGTTGGTTGAATATACTTCATTATATACTGAGGCTGCTGGTAGAACAATGTCTGGTCTTTTGAGCCCACATTAAGGTATTTATTTGCTAAAGAAACTGGCAGTTTTATTATTGAGAATTATTTTTTGTTCTGTAGTTTGTGTCATTATGAATCCCATGTTCTCCCTTAATGGTGCAGTATACATTTTAAAATAGGGCAGTATTTGAAAATATTAGCTTATTAACATTGGAGAATGTATTAGCAAGAGACACAAACAAATATCTTGATGAGAGAATTAAAATTATAATAATATACCATTTTTTCTATGTATTCTAGAGTAAGAATGAAGGACAGGAAGATTCCAGTTTCAGGTGCAAAACTAATACATCAGAATGTTAAGTTACTGTGCCCTGAAAAATGCATTCATATTAAAAAATAGACTGGAAACAAAATTTCTGGGTTATTTTAAAAGGCATTTGTTTTACTTTTAATAAGAACAACTTAAAATGGAACCTTTTTTAAGATAAAAGTATCAATAATCACCTATGACTTGAAAAAAGATATTTCCTTTCCATTATGCAGAGAAGCCTGTGACGATGTTTGTTGCCTCTGCAGCTCTGGAAGCAGCAAGATCTGGAGTCAGTATGTCTGGTAGCTCTGCCAGTTCATAGGGACATAAATCAACAGCTTCCTGATCTCAAAATTGTCTGTCCTTTAGCCACTTCTATACTCTTCACAGATTTATTCCTTACCATATTTTTCTGGTCCAGACCAACTTTACCTGTTCTGAGTGCACTGGTTAAATATGAGTCTGATTCACAGTCCAGCAGATATTGTTTTGCTGATTTTCATTCTGTATTTTTTTATCTCATAGATATTTTTTTCTTTGGCTTTCCCTTCACTCACCATGCCATTTGTTTTCACTGGTAACAACAAGGCAAATGCACTTTTATGAGGTGCAGCTTTATAGTTAAATCCTGTCTGGATTTGCACTGGATTTTGTCAGCACAAGCCAGGAGCAGCACTGAGAGTCTGACCTACTCAGGGATTTAATACTTTTTCCCACTGAGTCCCTGCCCTGTTGGAGCAAGACAGTAAACAAATCCTTTTTAACAGTGAGGGCTGATCCTCCTCTTCTCTCAGTTTGTGCTTATCCAACAACTACAGACTCTGATTTCCCGAGTGAGATGATGGGGGCAGCCTCTTTCATCCCTACAAACTCATGGGACTGCCACAGTCCTGTTTCTGCTTCTCTGCAATGAGTGCTGAAGGTGTTCATGTTACTTTTTTTCAGCTATTTTAGTAACTTCCTTGATTTAAGACTTAGTTCATGCTGGGGCTAACAGAAGAGACAGATCTGGAGGTCTTAGGTTGTTCTATAACTTGTCTCCTTTCTATAAGAAGGAGTGAAAAAAGGCAGCAGTGTAGAGTCCTTAAGTAGTGTAAAGAATTATTATAATTTCTGATTTGGATGTTAAAGGGAAATACCATTAGGAAACTACCTCTGCTTCTGAAAGAACAACTTGGTACAGCAGTTTTTAAAAGACTGAGATTGCAGCATTTACAGTTGTGATTTTTAGATAAACACCCTATCTTCCCCCTCACACATTGCTAGATCCACAGCCCTTTTCACACCCATAATACAGGCTAAGCTTTGTTAATCCTTATCATCGTTGCTTCCAAATAAGACTCCAGTGAAAACTACTTGGCATTTTGGCATTTAGGAAAAGCAATCCAGGAATTAAACTTATACAAAAGTCTGCAAGAATTGTATTTTAAATGAGGGATTTTATAAGGAAAGCTTGGTGATCATAGAAATTGCAAACTTTGCTGCCAGCAATTATTAAATCTTCCATTGCTTTGCTCTAAAGGCAGACTCAGAAAAGGAATTATTCTAGGTATGAGTAGCTGGATATTGCCTCATCCTTTCTATCAGAATGGGGTTATCAAGACAAAGCAAAACAGAGAGGTCCTGGTGGGGATCAGAAATACAGAGTATTAGCATCTGTGCAGTTTTAAGAAAGTGAAAAGCATTTCAGATCCAAATGTGAAAAGAGTAAGAGATGATCTAAAAATTGCAAATATCAGTGTTATATTCTTCATCTTCTATAAAGCAGGAAAAACATTTTGCATTCAACTCTATTAAATAGGTTTCACCACTTCCAGTTTTTGACAGCTTATGTTCCAATGTAATGTAGTTTAGATTAAAACAGAAATGTTTGACAGATTCATTCCAGTACTCAGATGTACAGTGAAAAGTCACTTGTGCCTTTGCATATGGTGCGGTTTGGAAGAAATAATTTATACAGAAAGCAATTTAAACTAGAAATATCTGCATTAAACTGGTAAATGAAATAAGGTTTGGATACTGCCATCCAAAAACAAGTCCTGTACAGGCTGTGGGAGTTATATATCAGGATGACACGAAGGGCAGGTTTCTTGTATTTCATTTCTGTTACATGGTTGTATGTTGCTGTGGGAACTGGACTAAGCATCCTGATGGACATCACGCCTTCCATGCAGACCAGTGGGTGGTCAAATCCTACATCTGTTGAGAAAAAGATTGGAAATCAATTCCAGTGGATTGTATCAGGGATATAGGATCTGCTCTGACTATTTATCACTGCTTAACTGCACTGAGCAATTAAACCAAAGTGTCAATTTAAATTTGCCATTTTATGGGGCTTTGAGGGAGATTTAGGCTGGAAATGAGCACACAAACAAAAACACAAAAAAACCTCCAAAATGATAGTTGCAAAAATCTACCCATGCTCCAACATTCATCCAAGTGGAAATCCAGGCTCTCACAGAAACCAGTGGAGTCCTTTATCATGATATGATGTAAAATCCCAGATGTTCATATGAAGAGCTTTCTAAGACAGATGTTATGATTCTGATTCTTAACAAATGTTTCTGGAGTTCACCATTTGAATGACAACAGATTTGTGCTTTAAAAATCCATTAGCATGAGCTAACTTAGAATTAAAACCATGTTCTTTCAAAACATATTTATTGTGGAAAAGACAAAAAATAGGCAAAGAAGGGAAGGCAGAGATGGTATGAAATTGCATCAATGTATTTCAATAGGTAGTAATCTAAAGGTGAAATATTACAGTCTTGTATCTGTAATTTAAATGACCTTACTGTCACATTGGCATCCTATCAATTTAGTTCTAAAACTAACATTTCAAAGCCAATATTAAGTAAAAGGAGATGAACTATTAGTGATTACCTCATGGATTTATTTATAACTGCATTCAGTTTCACAAAAATACGGCAGGCAACAGAGGTGATCCTCCCACTGTGCTCAGCCTTGGAGCCCTGAGTGCAGGGCTGGGCCCCACTGGTTAAGGAGGATGTGAAGGTCCTTGAATGCTCCTCAAGGAGGGCAACAAAGCCAGTGAAAGGGCTGGAAGCCATGTCCTGTGAGGAGCAGCTGAGGCCTCTGGGCTTGTCTGGTTTGGAGAAGAGGAGGCTGAGGGGTGACCTCATGGTTCTCTGCAGGGAATGGGAGGTGCCGAGGGCTTCTCTCTGGTGTTCAGTGATAGGACATGTGGAAATGATCCAAAACTGCATCAACAGTCTTGGTACTGGAAAGCATTTCTTTATTGAGAGGGTGGTCAAACAGTGAAACAAACTTCCTAGGGAGGTGGTCAACACCCCAAGCCTGTCACTGTTTAAGAGACATTTGGACAATGTGGTTAATAACATGCTTTAATGTTTGGTCAGCCCTGCCATGGTCAGGCAGTTGGAGTAGATGGTTAGTGTAAGTCCCCTTTCAACTGAACCGTTCTATTCTACTCCATTCCATTCCATTCCATTCCATTCCATTCCATTCCATTCCATTCCATTCCGTCACAAAGAATTTCTGTTACACAAAAAGACCTCACAACTGGACAGCCAAAGTGAACACTTTTCTTAAATTTCTAAGCTTACTTCTGCTTTTGGCTGTTTTTCCTATGAATGGCTTTCCACCTGGAAAGTGCTAACTTAAGGTTTGCAAGCTCCAAACCTGCGAGAAAGACTGTTTTGTTTTTTTTGTTTTTTTTTTAAGGTGGATGAGCCTTTGAATTTAAATTGTTCACAGTCCCTGCAGTTAATAGCCTCATTCATCCTGTAACCATTTTGGCTGTGGTATCAGAGACATTACAGTGTGATGCATAACACTGAGTCTGCAGTACTAATGGGCACCAATATACTGCCCAAGTCATATTTCTCTTCTGCAGCAGTGTTAATAAAGCAACTATGGAAGCTATAAACTGCAAGAGGGGGAAAGTTACAACTGTGCAATGTTTCAGTGAGGAATTTGAGATGACCATAACAGTTCCACTACCCATCAGTCATTTCTGTAAACTGGAAAAAAAATTGAAATCATGATGATATGTTCTGAAGCTTAAAAAAAACCCTCTCAGTCTTGGGAGTGAGCAGTAACCTTTGAGTTAATGGTAGTTTGTCTACCTGGCAACTTTATCAACCTGGTGATGCTGAAGACTGAGAGAAGTAGATTTTAAGGAAAGGTTCTAACATATTTAGAGTGTTCATTGCTTTATCGACAGAAAGTTCCTGCCTTTCTAGGGCAGAGAGAAAGGCTGAGGCTCAGTTTGTGCACTAGAGCTGCTGAGCTCTGGCTGGGGCTGGCTTTTCCTTGTGAGTTACCGCATCCAGATAACCTGCAGCTCCTGCCTTGCTCTGCAGCAGTGTTGCTAGGCAGTTGCTAAGGCTGTTTTTGCTCCAGGCTACATGATCTACCTGTTTACTACACTAAACTGTGGGATTTAGGGATGGATTATTATCCCAAGCCTGAGTAGTGTGCGCTGGCTACTCCTTGTGGATATGCAGAAGGATACCTGGTTGCTGTGCCCTGGTAAAGGTCTGCATTGTTCTAACACCTCAGATGGCAGTGTGGGTGAGAGCCAGGCTGCAGCAGGAGACTCCCAGGACCACAAGTAGGGATTTTCCTTGTGGATTTAACTCCTCAGGATGAAGACTGGGATTTCTTCCTCTGAGAGTAGCTATCACAGGTCAGCATCTGAGTGCAAACACTGGTGTCACATAACAAGGACCAATTGTTCTGCCTGAGTCTTCCTGGGAGTTATGGCTGATTCTGTTGCTCTAATGTTTTATCTAATTGTTCTAGTCATACCCAAAGTAGTTTTCCCTTAAATAAGCAGAGGTCTTTCATGCAACAGAGAGCAGCTGATACTCCTTTAGTGATTAAAAGCATTTTCTGAAAAGAATTTAGAGCAGGGCCAGGTTGGTGTCACGATCCGCTAGTACTAGCGGGGGTCGTGATGGTTCGTTTATTGAATCTCAGGGTGCAAAAGAAACAGGGACAAGTATTTTGAGTTTAAATCAAAATCAAAGCACCTTTATTGAGTGCCAACAACACGATTTGTGCAATAGGGGAGGGAGAGAGANATCGTGAGGCAGATGAGGGATTTTCGGATCGTCTCTTACAGTTGGTCAGATCTATATTCAACCACTGAAGACATTGCTCACTTTTCTAGTGCCAAGGCATTGCCCTGGACTTGCATCTGCTGTATAGATAGATAAATGGAATGTGCCTATCCTTCAGTCCTGAAGTCCCGGTAGAAGTTTTGATAAAATTTAATCTGGTAAATTGGATTCAAGACATCTGGGATTAATTCTCACTTCAGGTTTTGCTGGATATCTATCAAATGAGCCCATCAGGCAAAGTTCTGTGCACTCTCAGGTAGCTCACTTAATCCACTTTACAGTTTGGTTCCTCCTCAGTGAAATAAGGCTTGTACCTTATTACTACCTTAGCAGGGGAGTAAAAAAGCATTACTGAATATGAGCTGTTCAGAGGTTTGGAGAGCTGTGAGCCAGAGAGGAGAGTATCAGCATTTTTTTCTTATTTAGTACGGTGATATTTTCTAAGGGAGTGTTCAGTTATCAAATTTCATTCTGGAAGAAATATTTCACATGGCCAAATCATTCCTTATCAAACCAGTTCTTTATAATCCCTTTCTAGGAAGGCTTATTTAACAGAACTTTCTCTGTTCCATCTTTTAATGTAGTTGATGTCCTGCTAGGTGCTTCATCACTTCTCCCCACGCCAAGTTTTCAGGATAATTTTAATTTCCCTAGTGAATTATCATGATCTCTGGTGATAGCTGAGAAGATGCAACAAAGCAGAGATGCTTCCTCTTTACCTCCAGCCATGAGTTTGCATTTTTTTCCTTTCTCTGTGATTGCTACAAAAGGTGATTCAGTTAGAAATATAAAGATCAAGCACCTATGTGAAAGGAAGTGAAATGAGGTTTCACAAAATTAGAACTTTAGGGGCTTTTGACAGATTTATGTGGGCTCTTTGCATCTGGGCATTGTCTACTTCAATTTCAAAGCATTTCTTTTACACAAGCCATTGCAGTTGCTTTGCTGAGCTTTTTTTAGGTTTGTGAAAAGAGCTGGCTGTCAGAGCTCCATCTTGCATCCTCCTATCCCAAAATCAGGTATAAGACCAGCCCAGAAGGGATGTGGAGATGTTGCCTTGGCAGTGTTTTGCCTGAAGGAAAGCTTATCATCACAGAAAATATTTTTGACTGGTCCTTAGCAGACATCAAATGATGGAGATGGTCACTGGGTGTGAAGGAGAGTGATACCAGTATATTTCTGGTATTGGACATCTCTGCTGATGGGCAGATGTTGTTTACTGTCATTCTCTCTGTCTTAACACCATCCATGTATCTCTACCAAAATATTTTTTCTTATTATGCAGGCAAGAAATTACTCTTTTGGGAATCAGGCCTTTGTGCTCTGACCACTAATAATAACACTGATTAGTTTTAGTGAGGACAGCAGTAGCCTTAATTTACAGGATTATTAGCCAGTAACAGCTCTTTAGCATTTACTGTTCTTGGTGGTGCCAAGGAATAGGACAAGAGGGAATGGGCAGAAACTGATGCACAGAAAATTCCACCTGAATATGAGTAAGAACTTGTTTACTGTGTGGGTGACCATGTACTGCAGCAGATTGTCCAGAGAGGGTGTGGAGTCCCCCTCACTGGAGATATTCCAGAATTGTCTGGACACGATCCTGTGCTGTGTGCTCTGGGATGAGCAGGGAGGTTGGACCAGATGACCCACTGTGGTCCCTTCCGACCTGACCCATTCTGTGGTTCTGTAAAACATCCAAGAGATATATCTTTGGGACATACTGTATTTCTGGATACATACTAGGTAAGCCTGATGTAGAGTGTTCCTGCTGTTGGACCCAGGATCACCAGATGTGACAGAAGTTTCTTTGCTTATGGCTTACAGGTGAGAGTCATTCCTTCTGCCAACTCCCTTTCTTCTCAAACGTGCCCCACAGACCTTACAAAGCTTTTTCACAAGTAGAAGTTTTCTCTTCTTGGTTTTGTTCCCCCATCCCAGTCACACCTCTCTCAAAAGGTACACTGCTTGTTCCTGTACCAGATTCCATGTTCATCCTGCAGATGCATTCTTTCCTAAGTTCTTTTAGTGGGGTTTTGTCTTTGGAGTAAACTACTTGCATTGGAATCACTTTTGCTTATTACAGAAGTTGGTCTGAAAGAGAGTGCCTGTTTTACTCAGTTGTGAAATTATGGGTAAATGAGGAGAAAGCTATAAAAATACACATATGTATGGAAAGCCTGAAGAAAGGGAATGATTTGGTGGGCGGGAGAGGGGGGAAATTAGGGAGTAATCAAGTGCCACTGAGAAATAAGGAATTTAAACTGACTGTTGATTATACCAGAGTAGTTCAACAAAAGCAACAGAAAGTCTGCTAATCACAAGCAGATCATATCTGACAAAATGTGAGATAGTGAATAACTTTGTTTTTCTACTTGCCTGTTCAGCCAGAATTTATTCTCTCTAAATTAAAGCACAGAAGGTGGGTATGGCAAGAACTATTTTGTTTTGAGCTCCTTATATTAGTCAGAGAAGAGACAAAAAGACACCTCTAGAGTCTGCAAGAATGAGCAAGAAGTGGGCAAGTTTCCCGGTAAATGGGCAGAATATACCCCACAAGACACTCCTTGTCTCTTCATTCACTGTTAGGAGAGCCTAGGAAAATTAGTCATTTTGAGGCAACCTACCAGATTAGGGCCAGTTTACTAATATGACCCAGCACCATTGTACCTCAAATCCTTACCCATCATCAGAGGTGCCTTTTCGTCATGAGAGTCAAAAGTTTTGTTAGAGCTCTTTTCCAGCAAGGTAATTTGAACATGTTAAGGATGATTCAGCAAAGCACTTAATTGCATGTCTCAGCCTATCCCTAATTAGCAGAGATCTTAAATTCTTTTACAATCCTAAGCATATCCTTGAAGTTAACTCAGGCATATACCCAAACTGCTGAGTATGCCTGGGGGAAAGCGGTGAGTTGAGCCCATGTTTCAGTAGCAGGCCATGTAAATGGCCAAAGATACACAATATCTCTGGTAAAAACAACAGCTGAACCTACAGCAGCAGAATTTCTTCTTTATTCCATAATCACAGAATTACCATTCCTAAATACTTCCTAAAACTTCACCCCCTTTCCCTCTTCTATTGTATGGACATGAGTTTTCTCCATCTTCCTGATACTGGAGAGTTGTTCTCTGCATATTCCTGGGTGTTTTGTGCTAAAGAATGTTTTGAAATACAGAAGTTTGAAATATCTTTGAGAATCTGTTTCTTTTCACTGTGCTTTATTGAACTTCACTGCCTTTTGTTCCACTCTGAGAATGACTGACTCGCTTTTTCCCAGGCTTCTGGAATTCACTTTTCAAGGGTTGGGAGGTCACTAGCATTGGCTTTTTTCCACCTCAGAATTCGTGAATTTCTGCAGGAGAGAACACGAAGTGTTAACAGTGAAAACTGCTCAGTATTGTCTGGTGTTCTGATGGATGGCAGTACCCTTGCTCTGTGTCTCTTGGTACAGCAAAACACTTCAGCTGAAGAGGTTTTAAAAATCTATTTTGGCTACTTGAATACACGAGTTCTGTGGTAATGAACAGCCTTCTTACCAAGGTCAAATCAGACTAATTGCCACTAAGCAGATTTGTTAGTGAAAACAAGTCTATATTATTTGATAAGAGAGTAAGAATTGCTGTTATCCTGCATCTTGCTTGTTTTTGTATGTATTGAGAACTTGTCAGAAACCGTGAGATTTATTCCTTCTTCTTTTGCCCTTCCCATTGCACAGTGTGGGCACAGTCTGCATCTTGTAATGGCAAAGTTCCTGCCATCACCAGTATCCATTTATACAAATAATGGTCAGGATCCAGCCCAGTGCTGTGAATTGTCCTCCAACAACTAAGTCTTGACCAGCTATTATTTTATTTACGACATTTATTTTGTTCCATACCAATTCTCTGGCTGGTTGCCCGTGACAAGTACTGTGGATATCCTCCACCCTTGGTCTCCCAAACCTGGCATGTCATTTGCCTTCAGGAAAAAAATAATTGTCAGCTTTATGTGGAACAGCAGAGATTGGCTATGACAAGAAATGGGATGATGGCCAGAACCACACTGGTGCTCCTACAGGTGCTAGATCAGAGTTTTATTCATTCAACATGGGTTAAAAATGACTATCAGATATATAGTTTAGAGGATATATTTTTCCATTTTGGATGATTAAAACCTGGGGGTTTTTTTGTTTTTTTTTTCTTTTGTTATTTTTGCAGCTTAGAGTACAATCCACATTGTGAAACAAGAGGGCATTTTCACTTGAGTGCTTTTGCAATTGAAGGAATGAAGTCCTCGACCTCTTCTGTTCTCTTCCCCTCTCTTGTGTAGTTCTGAACATTTTTGTTCATTTACAATCCTGTGGTCTGCAAAGATGACTTGAGCTGAAGTTTTGTGGGCACTTCCATGCCCATGTTTCCATAATTACCTGCAATTGCAAAGTCTGAGTGCAGGCCCAGCTGGTCTCATCCATGCTGTGTTCCCAGTGTACCTACATACCCACCCTACAGGCAAAGAATCAGGGTTATTTTCAGAAGTCCCTGTGAGCATCTTGCCTAAACTCTGCCAGTGCAGCCTCAACCTTCATTTCTGACNGTTTTTTTGTTTTTTTTTTCTTTTGTTATTTCTGCAGCTTAGAGTACAATCCACATTGTGAAACAAGAGGGCATTTTCACTTGAGTGCTTTTGCAATTGAAGGAATGAAGTCCTCGACCTCTTCTGTTCTCTTCCCCTCTCTTGTGTAGTTCTGAACATTTTTGTTCATTTACAATCCTGTGGTCTGCAAAGATGACTTGAGCTGAAGTTTTGTGGGCACTTCCATGCCCATGTTTCCATAATTACCTGCAATTGCAAAGTCTGAATGCAGGCCCAGCTGGTCTCATCCATGCTGTGTTCCCAGTGTACCTACATACCCACCCTACAGGCAAAGAATCAGGGTTATTTTCAGAAGTCCCTGTGAGCATCTTGCCTAAACTCTGCCAGTGCAGCCTCAACCTTCATTTCTGACTGGGGATGTCATTCTGGCATCCTGCTCTATATAAATAACTGTGTAGCATTGCTGTCATTGCCCTCCATGATGGGCTGTACAAGGGAATTCCTTACACATTTCCAAACAGTACAGCCCTTTGACCGGGAGAGGAAAGTGAGTGCAGCCTAATTCTTGGAGTATTTGCAGCAAATCATTACATAATTGTCACAGCTTTAGTTGCCCAGCCAAGCCATCCAAGGTGAGTTGTTTTAATGGCAGGGTTTTAAGTCTGGGATATTTCCCAAATAATTTTATTTAATTAAATGAGACAATCTGCTCAGAAAACAAAAGGCACCACTCCATCGCTCCTGAGATCCATGTGGCATGAGTGAGTTTGCTTTGGAAATAGGTCCTAGTCAGCTGGCATGACCAGAAAATGTTTATAACTCTGGTTTTCATGGGTGACATGGCAAGGCTCCATGTGTTGGCACCTTTGTGCAGATCTACCACAGTGTAACACTGGTGATAATCTCTGTTGGTTTCTCTCCTTGAGCTGTGGTGAGGCTCATGACAAGGAATGCTCTCAACACATTTCTGTCTTTCCTGACTCTCCTCCCAGCTGGAAAAGTGATTTTTACATAAGAAAGGATGTCTACCTTGCAGAAACCTGTGCTGCTGGCCTATTCTTCTCCCTTTTTGATTTTCTTCTTTTTAATTTTTTGGGGGTTTTTTTGAGTAAAGACAATTCTGTATTGATTCAAAGCTGAACCAAACTCACAAGGGTTGGGTAGGGGGTTAGAAAGGCACAGTACGAATTTACCCAGAGCAAATTAATTTGAGGATCTACCTCAAATGAAGTAAATGAACCTCAGAAGTACTATGGAATTAAATTACTGCAAAATTTCTTCAGGCTTAATCATTAAAGGCCTAGTTAAAAGAACATTATTTGGCAGTATAGTGTCCCACTGCCTTATAAAATATATTAGGCTGGGACTTGCTTCCTTCTTCCTCTCTTTCCCTTCTCCTCTTCCTCCTTTTCTTCCCCTTTCGCCTCCCCTATGTCCTTCCCTCCCTTGGTGTCCCTCAGCAGCCTGTGCAGAAAAAAAAAAAATTGTTTTATTTCGAACACGGAACTGCGATTTCCAACCTGGGGTTTGCAGACCCCCAGGGTTACTTGTAAGACAGGATGAATATGAAAAGGAACTTGGAAAAGCAAATTGAGGTACTAAATCCCTGCATGATAGCTATGCCCCTGAAAATAAAATTGGACCTTCACAAAGTAAAATAGTTGGAAGCTACCAGGAATTATTACAAGAAAAAACATCAGGAGGTTTGGAAGGTCGTTATAGTCAAATATATAGTGCAGGTAAACTTCAGAGGAAATCTGTTCAGAGTTAATGCAATTTTAGATCAAAGGAATAACATAGTACCTGAGCTGTAGACAGTTAGTGGAATTAAACTTTTGAACCTCTCTAAGACTTTCCAGTCATTTTACATAGCCAATAAAAAAAAAAACCCTAGTTCCTTCCCTGCAGTAAATTGACAGACTTTCATTAATGAATTTGGGCTCAAGTATTTAAGCTCTGAAACACTATTATTTTACTTATATAGGGACTTTCATTCCAGTGGAACTCAAAATGATTTATGGACATGCATTTCATGGGGCACAGGTGGCATCAGGAGCCACATTTCATACTGCTGTATCTGGTGCAGCCATAAATAACTTAGCAAAAATATTTAGGTTGAATTTTTAAAGAGCTTTGCGAGCAAGTGATTTGTTTACAAAACACAGCAAAACTGCACGAATATGCCCGGTCTGGAAGTGATGAATTCTTCGTCAGGTAAAGGCACAAGGATGAAGAATAAAAACTATTTGCAATTCAAACACAGCAGCATTATGTAATTAAAGCACACAGGTTTTAGTCAGGGGAATCTTTGTATGCCTGTGCATGCAAAACTGTCCAGCACTTCTTGGATCAGGCCACCAGTGTCCCAGCTGTTTGTCTAAGGCACTGCAATTTAATAGTGTTTGCTCTTTAAAAGGTCTCAGGCTCTTTGCATAGACAGGTTGAAAGAACCACCACCTCCCCA
This sequence comes from Aleadryas rufinucha, assembly GCA_013397815.1. Lineage (NCBI taxonomy): Eukaryota > Metazoa > Chordata > Aves > Passeriformes > Aleadryas > Aleadryas rufinucha. The sequence goes on from VZTH01011698.1 coordinate 761,667, forward strand.
AAAATAAAAAAATACCCCAGAACAAAACCTCAGATCATTTCCCTGAAAATGTTTGCCACACCAGAGGATGGCAGAATCATTGCTTACTTCCTTCCCACCCTTACCCCTAGGAGTGGGTAAAATGCTGGCTAGGTTTAGGGGTACAGATTCTAAATCCTTTTGCATTTAAAATCTAAACCCAGGCAAAGTTTGCAGCTTTCTTAAGTTGGAGCCTTCATGTCTGATTCTCTCAGACTTTTCTGTATAGCTGTCACATCAACAGATCTTTTTTTTCCCTTTATTTTGCCCAAAGCAGAGATTCTTGTGTAATCATATAACTCAAAGAGCTGGGGCTTTAGAAAAATGCTGAATATTATGTTACACTGTTGCAATTTGTCACAAGAATTGCTTCGCCAAGCTATTGAGATCTACAAGGTTCAGTTTAGATTATCCAGAATAAATTGTCCCTTGACTGACAATCCAAAAGAATAGCTCCATGATTATTGTTTTGGGACTACCTTAAAGCAGGATTTCCCTTCCTTGCCCTGCATGTAGCCTCACTCAGCTCTATTCAGCAATCAGTTAATTTCTTTTCAGAGATTTCCCCAGCCACGAGCTGGGTTTCACAGGGGCTGTGGGTGCAGAGTTGTCTGCAGCAGTTGAAATGTGTGCAATAAAATAAATACTGTGTTTTCTGAAGCACATTCTCAGTAGTTGTACATAGTGATCAACATCTTTGGCTCTTTTCTATACCCTCAACACCCGTGTTAGGCAGAGCTTAAATTTGGAATTGGGGAGCCATTGCAGAGGGGTATATTGAAGCCAAACCTCTGACATTGCAGTGCCAAGGGACACTACACAGGATCATTTCCACTCTGTGTTAACCATCTTTTATTCTGTCAGAGCAGCAGAAAAACCCTTCATGTAATGGAAAATCAGCCTCTTTCTATGCAATCCCAGCACTGTTTCCAGCTGCATAGCTTAAGACTTTGTCCACCCTCCCCACCCAGATCTCCAGTGACCAGACAGGGAGGGCCCAATGGGTCCCTACTGCTGATTAGGGGAGCCTCAACAATCTGCAGACATTCACTTAATTGCCTTCCAGGACCTTTGTGCCTCCAAAGGGGAGGATTTATATCCAAAGAGTGCTCATATCACTGCTGTGGGGAGCCAGGACTTGTCAAATCCGCTGCCGGCTGCCGGTGACTCACGAGATGTCCAAGACAAGCAGCTTAACTTTCTTTTTCCTCTGTTTCTGTTTTCAAAGAAACCACTTCTCAGCTGCACACCAGGGGGCTGTTGTGAGTTTGAATTAATTTGAGGCTTCCAAATTAAAATTGCTGCAATACAGCAATTCATTTCACCCTGTGAGGAATATCTCAGATCCGCTGACTCTTCCTGTGGAAGCACCTGTTTCTCTCCAAAGCCAGCTCAGCTAACAAGCTTCAGCATTTCACTGACTCTGATGAGCTCTCTCAGAGTGTTAACTCTTCTCTTTGCAGGTTTTAGGACCCCACGGGCAAGAAACAGAATCCTAACTTGCCTCACATGGGAAGTTAACTGAATATTGTGAGCAAACCCTATTTCCAGCCAGTGCAGGCCTGCTGCTGTTATATTTATGCTCTGGCTTAAAAACATTCAATTGAGGACGTCATTAGGGGGTTAATGGAAGCATTGTACTTAGAAAGTCTCTCTGCAAGCTAGGCTAGCCTCCTTACCTTACTGTGTGATCAAAGTCATTATTTTCCAGCTCCTGCTGGGATTGTAAACAGTCAGATTTGAGCAAGTAAGCTGCAGATGCATTTGTATCAGGACAATAACGTGAGGGGGGTTTGGAATGGCATGCTATGGCCTGCTCAAGGAATATTGTAATTAAATTATTGTTTACAGAAAGAAAACTGGCACTTCTGGGTAGATTATATTTTTAAGCTTTCTTGAAAAGGAACTTGAGTCTGAAGCATCCTTTAAAAACAGAAATTGGAGGTCAAACACTGGATGAGATAGCAAGAATAGAAGAATTTCATCTCCAGAACTTCATTAACAGCACATACACATCACACACATACGATTGCACCTTGTGTTTGTGCAGATCTTAGGCAGAATGAGACCATCTGTACTATCAAGGCATCCATCACTTAAAGGTTGTGTAAGCAACTACTAAATCCACAATTTCCCAACCTTCAGGAGACTGAGTTTGCCTGAACTTGATATAAAAAATGGGTGCAAGATGTCAAAATACTGTCTTCATTTTATGAATGAGGGAATGCATTGCTCAAGGACTTTTTGGTTTTGTTTCTCTTTCATTTGGGGAGGACTGGAGTGGGTCAGGGGGACACAGGACTTTGAGGGAGGGGTAGAAGAGTTATCATTTTGAACTCAATTTATTGTCTATATGTAAACAACTGGTGACATTTGAGATGTCTCAAAGTATCAGTATGGGATGGTAAGTAAGACACAGAGAAAATCTCCCGTTACAGCACCATGTCTGTGCAAATAAACCAAGCCCTAGATCCCCAGTAATGATAAGGGGAGATGTAGGCACCTTGCCTACATATAGATGTATACACATGAGCACAGCCTGTGTTAAGTCTCAGAATTAACCCTGCCTTGATGCTTGTATTTTGTTTGGCGTTATTATTTCAAAGAAAGATTGATAATTTTCATATTTGCATCTCTCATAGCACCTGGGTTACTACTGTGACCAGGTAAATAGTGCTGAGTGACGTTCATGGGCTCCTCCTCACTGTTCTCCTGTTCTAGTGCTGTCATGACACAGGAGAGGTGTGCTGTGACCATGCTTGAACATTGTGCAACTGTTCAATGTTCCTATTTTAGCTTCTGTACAACATCCTAGACAATCTCTCCAATCGTGGCTGCCAATCCCCAAACACTTGACAGCTTTATCCGATGGCATTTAGACTGAATTGAAACATGTGCAAAGCTTGGCCTGTCTCCAGAGCCAAAGTAGAGAGCCACCTCCACCACCATAGGCTGTTTGCATCTTGTTCCTGTTTCAGGAGGAACTTGGAGGCCACAAAAAACATGCAGTCTGCTATGCAGTCGCTGTGCCACAGCTTATGCAGCCAAACCACTCAGCCCTGTTGTGCCTGTAGCAGCCGGGATTGTAAATCCTTGTTTATTCATTAGACTTCATCAGGACCATGGCTCAAAACATGAGTCTCTGCTGTAGGTTACCTTCTATCTCCCTTTTTATTACAACATTGCCCCTACAATCTATTGACCTTTTTTATCTTCTCAGAAAACTTTTGGATGTGATACTTTTTTTCTTCCCAATCTCAGTTTCATCCCTCCTCCAGTTTTCATGCTCATTTCCTCCTCAGAGTGGAGAGATCCAGCATTGCTAATACAGCACTTGTTTGTGTATGTTAGAAGAGTGCAGAGAGCACTGGAAAATGTGTCACACTTTAAGAATTGCTCCTACACAGCTCCTACTCTGTTTCTGGAAGAACACCTGGATGGACAACTGGTCTGAGCTAGCAGGGCACTTCTTTGATATCTCTTTTCCAGACTACTGTGTATTCAGATAGGTCATGCAGTTCAGCTGAAAAATGGTAGGGGAAAAAGTTTTTGGCTTCTCAAATTGCAGACAGCATGCCTTGTAAGGAGATAGATAAGGAGGTTACTGCCTTTCCCCCCACCTCAACTGAATTCCTACCTCCCACCTTGACCCGGAAATTGCCACACTCGCAGGGCTGGTGGAAAAGATGTGGGATAAACTCCTGTCCTGTTTCTGTGAAAATGACCCACAGCAGAAAAGACATTCCAGTTATCCTGAGCAATCTAACACCTTTCAGCTTTCCTTCCCAAAACGAAAGCAGATATCATCAATTGGATAAAGACTGCTGTGATTGAGAATACTGTGGGTAGGTTCAGAGGTGTGGTTTGATCCTCAAGTCTGCACAGAAGTCTGTTCCCATTAAGGAAAGAGGTGGGAAGAAGACTGTGAAGTTGTGGTAGTGTAACCCCAGCCAGCAGCCCAGCCCCACGCAGCCACTTGCTCACTCCCCCACCAGCAGGACTGGGGAGAGAGTCAGAAGGGTAAAAGCTGGAAAACTCGTGGGTTTGATAAAGACAGTTTAAAAGGGAAAGAAAAAGCCAAGCACACAAGCAAAAAAACCCAAGGAATGAATTTTTCCTGCTTCCCACAGGCCGGCGGGTGTTCAGCCGTCTCCAGGAGAGCACGGCTCCATCACACATAACAGTGACTTGGAAAGGCAAAAGTCATCACTCCAAATGTGCCCCCTTCCTCCTTCTTGCCTCCACTTTCTATACTGAGCACGATGTCACCTGGTCTGGAATATCCCTCTGGTCAGTTTGGGTCACTTGTCCTGGCTGTGTCTCCTCCCATGCTCCCCAATTTCCTCACCAGTGTGGCCATACAAAAAGCAGAAAAGGCCTTGGCTCTGTGCAGGCCCTGCTCAGCAATAACAAAAACATCTCTGTGTTATCCACCCTGTGTTATCAACCTCGTGTTCAGCACAAATCCAAAACACAGCCCCACACCGGCCACTGTGAAGAAAATTAACTCCACCCCTGATGAAACCAGCACAGAAAGCAGCATGGGAGAGCCTCTCAATGATGTTGCTACCTATGGAAGGTGTGAACACTCCATTTCAAAGATACGTCAGGAAGAATAAAATATTTTAGTTAAACAGAGACATTTAACTCTTAAACTAGAACAGAGCTGCTGCCCTTTATGTACTAGGGAAGATGTGAAAAAGTCAGCTTTCAGATTTTGCTCTTTTTGAACCCTACTAAGGAGGCTTCACAGAATGGTACCAAATGTGCCAAAATGGGGTAGTATATTCCATTTCCATTCACCCTTCAAATGGAAATTCACATATTCTCATATTTGAATTCCTTCATTTTAAGTGAGGAAGGGATCCTTCTGACCAACTCTTATAGTGACAAGAAGGCTCACAATGTCATTCTGCATCCATGGAACAGTTCTGTGAATTTTGGGGTTTTTTCAGAGTATCTTTTTTAGAAAGAACCATATTTTATTTTTCACTAAATTCTGTGAAGGAATACCCAGCATAGTACTCCCAGTATAAAAGAAGTAAGCAGGGAATAAAGTTGTCTTGTCCTTTATAACCAAAGTGCAGTTAATAATCAGAGCACCGTAGATAATTTATTTTGTTTCTAAATTGATACTTTGGGCTCAGTAAGTTTTCAGAGAATGTTTGATTCACTATCAGAAACTGAAACAGAGACCACGAGTTCTGACTCTCAACCCCATTTTAGATCCAAGGGAACCAGAACTGTCCCTGAGGAAAAGTTAAATTAAAATTAATTTCTAATGCACTCCAAAGGCCACAGTTCTGTGGCTCTCTTCATCACTGGATTATTACTGATGATCTGTTCCAATTTGGAACAGAGACAAGATGACAATTATGTTTCCTAACAAGTCTTGAAATAACCCATCAGCTTTGTGGTACTACAAGAAAATTCTCTTTTCACATATTATTTTTGGCTGAGAACACCAGGTTCTAATCCCATTTCTCTGCAAGTATCCCTTTACGCCAAATTCCAATTTTTTATTTATTTAGTGAGCACAGAGCCACAAAAAGCAAAAAAAAATACAAGGTTAATACATGATAGGAGAAGTTATCAGATCCAATATGGAAATAAAATTCAAAGAACACCAGGAGAGAAATCTAGGAGAGCATTAGAACATCATACTCTTTGTCCCAGAATCCTGAAAAACTGGCATATTGGTTGTCATAAGAGCGTTTTCAGTAAATCTATCAAACTGATAGAGAAATGGGCAGCATGTTACCTGTAGTCAAATGGTGAGAAGCTGATCTGTGCAGATTCCAGCTGGCACTCTGGCCTCAGGAGCAGAGAGGGGCTGTAAGAGTTTCTTTACTTTAAAAGGCAGAAATAAACAGAAAATGTAAGGTGACTATGAAAGAGCAAATGCACTTGTAGGATGCATCAGAAGTTTTTGTCCTGGGGAAGGAGAAGTACTGCTAAAATACTAAGATCTAAAATACTGCAAACCTGTGGGGTTTTGTTTGAGGTCTGTGGAGTACTTGTAGAAATTGAACAAAGGTCAGAAAATCAGCTTTGCTTTCCAGATGCCTGCAGGCATTTGGAAAGGACCCCCAACTTCATTTAAAAATTTCCAGAAAGACAGAGACTGAGAAAGCTGCAGGCCATACCTATGTACAAATTCGGCCATCGATATTCAGAGCAGAGAATTTCAAGCTAGATCAGGTGCAGAGGTGGACCACGGGATAATGACAAAACAGAGAGATTATTTTCTTATGAGGAGAGACACACTGAGTCAGCTTGTTTAACTTCAGCAAAGTGGGGGCTGCAGAAATGTATGTTGTCTGTCAATACATCAGTGTGTGATCACTGGGGAGGCAAACACAATTGTTAGCAGACAGGACAGTGCTGGCGGAACCAAATGTGAATATATTGCTCATGATTATTTTAGGCTGAAAACAAGAAGGGTTATGTGTAGTTGAGGAGTAAGATTATGTGACAGTCTTGCATCATAACACCAGAGGAGAGATGATCAGAGCAATGGAGATACAGTCTGACCTGCTTTTGCACAGGATTGTGTGACATCCCATGGTAGGAGGGATGTAATGACCCAAAGGATTGATTTCCCTCAGATGTTTTATTTTTCTGTAATTTGCCTCACTGCCCACTGGTCTTTTAATCCCATGACCTGTCAGATTGAAAAATCCCAGTACCATCACGATTAAGAAATTTCATAATCAATTTAGAAGCAGGAAGACAGGGCTAAACCACGTCACTCTAGAATGCTTTGGACATTGGTAGATGTCACAGACTGTGCAGGGGAGGCCTCCCAAGACTGTTAGACCTGTTATACATTCAAGCCACAAGAAATCCTATAAAGATGTAATTATTCAGCCAGAACCACCAGACTCGCCTCCCATCCTAGAAAAAGAGTTATGTTTGGTGCAGGAGCAGAATAAACAGCAGATTAGGTCATGGGTAGTTCACCAGTCTCCTTCTCTGCATATTTTAAATATTGTTGACAACAGAAAAGATCGTGGAGGTAGCAGAATCATAATATAAAAGCAAGTGTTTATTAATGCAGTGGAACAACTTAATATTAGAAAGATAACAATAACAGAACATATGACTTGGTGGAATATGTGCTTTTAAAATCTCTTCAGCATCTCTTCATTTGAAAAATTAATTCATTAGAGCTGTCAATTTTTGAAACATTAGTGAAAATCAGCAAGAACTTTACAAGCTTTCAGGACACAAACAACAAGCTTTTATTTGCCATGTTGTGACCTAATCTGTTGATGAATCAAAATGTGTTGCTGTGTGGCTCCTTGTAATAAATGAAGGAACGTTCTGCAATCCCTCACACTCCTCCTTTGTCTGGGGTGTTTGCTTTTAGGGCTTTCATTTGCAAAACTGTTATATGGTGATGTATCACGTTATTCACAAGATACATTCCCTACTTATTACCATAAATTCTGGGAATTTTTCTGGGTTAAAAATAGAGATAGGTCTTGCTTTACAAGATCCTCTAGAACCATACAGAGTCAGGTAACTCTGGGTGAATACTCTTCAGGTTTCCTCTCTAGGGGTCAGCAGTAGAATTTATAACTGGGTTTTAATTTGAAGCCATTCATTATTTCAGCTCTCTTTCAGTTGCCTCTTTTCATATTTTGTTGCCTTGTCTTTTCCTAATGCAGCCTAACACCATCCTTGTGGTTGCCCACCACAGAGCACTGAACAGATGTTTTCTTTGAGCTGTGCTCAGCCATATCTAGGCCCTTTCCCTCAGTAATTATAGTTAATTCTAGGAATCCTTAGTGAATATTAATAGTGGAAATGGTTCCATCAAATATCCATAACATTACACTGAATGCTCTTTCACAACGCAGTGCTCAGTTACGCAGATGCATTACATCATCCTGAAGTTGCATGTACTTTTCTGTATGCTTAATTAGATTGAGAAAGAGTGCCTGGAGGAATGGGGTAATGGGCTCTGGCTTCCCATAAATCCCTAAAGCACATTATACCCCACACAGAGAAATGTCTTTCTCCCTAATGTTCCCAACTAATTTTTCAGTATTTTCAACATTTATCATGTAACATGATGGAAAGGAGCTGGTTGCCTTAAAATCTATAAAGGTTTTCCCTCCTTTACCCTGCTCAGTTTCTCCTGTTTGATCTTGCAGTAAAAATGCAGATCTGCCATCATTACAGTCAGACCAAAATACTGCCTATAACTATGTCATTGAGTGTCATCATCACGGGCTTAGCCTGTGACTTCATCCCCGGGCCAGAGAGGGGAGTGGAATGGGAAGCAAAGGAGAATGGCTGTGATTAAGTACAAATCACCAGAGCAATTGGAGAACGTGACCAGACTGTAAAAAGCACATGGAGACATCTCTCAGTCTCATGAATTCACAGGTTTTTTTCCTACTTACAAAAGCCTATTTTTGATGTTTACCACCTGCTTTGCTCCTAGCCTGTTTAAGGAAGGTTGGCTGGGCATAAAGGAAAGCTACAAAGGCAAATAGCCTGGTCTTTGTATCTGGCAGCTGTAGTACTGCACCCGTGGTGGAGGGCAGAGAGACAATTCTCTGAAGCACATGGTGCTCCCTGAAGCCAACAGGAGCATAGCCCTCTGTCTGCCCTCTGACTCAGGCAAGCAACTCCTACAGACCTCTCTTTATTGACTGATTTATTGAAAGAAATCTCTGATGCACTTCTGTTGGCTCCTGTTATCAAAATAGGCACTCAAGAAAATGTGGTTCTCTTTCAGTCATGCAGAAATTTGCCCTATAAAGCTGGAATCATAATGTACATAATTAGCCCTCTAGGTAATTGTCCATACCTTGCAGTCAGTCATTAAGCAGGACTGAACACTGCACAAAGTCTTGTGAAAATAGGACTTTGCTTAACACAATAAAAATTTGACTGATGGTGTTTCAGATCAAAGAAGGAAAGACTTACTGTAAAGGATGGGAAAGAAGCTAAGGAATTATATGTTGCAGGGATGTCAAACTGTCCAGGTGCCTCTGCAAAATGTTGATGCAACAATTTGGGCAACATTTGGGGTACCATGAATATCAAGGTAGTTGTTTCGTTTTATGAAACATGCAACCAGGGCCAAGCATAGTCCTTGTTAAATGACATAACCACTCAAGGATGCTGTTGCAATCATGCCCCTGTAAAAGGAGAAGAGAAATAAGCCCAGTGGCCCAACGCTGACCAGTAAAGTGCATGCAGCTGCATTCAACTTGCAGGCATTATGTTATAGGTTTGGCTTTCTCATAAATATTAATATTGATCCTTTAGCACCTTTTGTCTAAGGATCCCAAAGCAGCTGACAAGTATGAATTACCAAAGCTTTGCAACACCCAGAAGAGGAGGGTAAGTGCTCCATTCTTTTAACACTCAGGCTTAAAATGGCAAAGTGAGGTTAACTGACTTGTCTGGGGTCAGGCAGTGAGACAGAATGGGAGTTGGAAAGTGGTACCCAGGAGTTACTGTTCTGCTGCTGCTGAACAAGCACAAGAAGAGGAAATTGGGGAGTTGCCTGAACACTATTTGCTACAGCTGGTACTGAATCTCACAGCCCCTTATCTCTGTGCACGGTGCCCTCAAGAGCTGAAGCACAAACACACTCTAGCCCATATGGTCAGGTGCTGGAAATACTCCAGAGAGCTCCTACAGGTGCTGTGAAGAGTATTCTTCTGAGCTAATGAATGTAGAGAATAATTTTAAACAGAGTGTGAGTTCAGTATGAAAGGGGAATAGGCAGGATTTCTTTTTCCAGCAACTTCTTTAGTTTCTGTTGCCATAGTCCTTCCAGGTAGGAAAAGATGTAGGGATTTTTTGTTTGTTTCATTGATTTGTTTTTGGGGGTTGTTTTTTGTTTGGGATTTTTTTTTTGTTTTTTTGTCTAGTTGGTTTTTTGGGGGATTTTATCCTGCAGTGGTAACTACAACAATAATATTGATATGTTTCCTGATTTCAAGTTGCTGAAATTGCAATCATTTCATTGGTCTGAAATGTGGTTAAATCATAGGGTTTCCATTTCAGAGATGAGTAAATGGAAGCTAAGGACAGGCATCTGTAGAAGTACTAAGAACCAGAAATGCTTTACTGACACTAGACAGATTTCCTTTGGTGGCTACAGGGAAGTTTTATATACATATATGATAAAAAATTTAGATTAATCTTCTGAGATACTGCCCTGTAGACTGACATTAAAGACACTGTCTAAGCCAGAGAACAATAAAGATCATTACCATAATTTCCAGCCTAGGCAAAGGTATTGCCAAAGATATGGATGAAATCACTAATGGTACCATGGTTCAGAAGTTCGTGCTCTAAGCTAGAATGTTTTATTTCACATTTATTTCACCTTTTATTCACAGCTGTAGAGGGCTGTGGATGCATGGCCACTTACCATGCCCAGCTGATACCTGTTACACAATGCTGCACTGATTGCTTTAGCTTAAGCAATTGTTTACACGTCTGGTCTGAATTTTGGCTACATCAAAATAACCTTCGTCTACCAGTTTTTTTCTCAGTATAAGTAAAGTTTTTCCTGTCCCACATATTCATTAGGCAGTGGCTGCTTTCCTGCTCCTGTCCAATGGCCACTGGCAATGGATCTTCCACTCTGTGTGTCATCCCAAAATAAATTCTGCCCGAGTGTGCTATAAATCAGTAGATGATCTCTGAGGCACAGTGGCTCTGTGTTGCTCAGCCTACACTGGTACAATGTAGGGCACAGTGCCACAATCCAGCTGTTGAGATATGAATAAACGACAAGGAATTATGTACAGACAAATTTAAATACTGCTGACTTAGGGGAAATAAAATCACTGAAGCACTGAACAATGCTGGCAGGCTTGAAGCCAAAATCACATTTGCTTTTGTTCTGCTCTGACATGGGGTGTAATTGGGTTACAGCGACAACATTGAAATAATTTTTTTAAGGTGAAGAACACAGAAATACTTCTGACAGTGGTCAGCAGCATGTGAACAACACTAACTGTTCATCAAGAATCAGATGGAATCACAGAATGATAGAATATGCTGAGCTGGAAGGGACCCATCAGGATCATCAAATCCAGCTCCTGGCCCAGAACTGAACACCGCAAGAACCATACCATGTGCCTGAGAAAATTGTCCAAGTGCTTCTTGAGCTCTGTCAGGCTTGGCACTGTGACCACTTCCCCGAGGAGCCTGTTCTAGTGCCCAACCATCTTCTAGGTGAAGAATGTTTTCCTGATATCCAACCTAAACCTCCCCTGACACAGCTTCAGGCCATTCCCTTGGCTCCTGTCTCTGGTTACCACAGAGAAGAGATCAATGTCTGCCCCTCCTTTTCCTCTCATGAGGAAGCTGTAACTGCAGTGAGGCCTCCCCTCAGTCTCCTCCAGGCTGAACAGACCAAGTGACCTCAGCTACTCCTCCTACAGCTTCCCCTCCTCATCTTTGGTGTGGTCCCTCCTTCTCCATCCCCACAGCCCCCCTTTGGGTCCTCTCTAATAACTCGATATCTTCATATTGTGGTGCGCAATACTCGAGGTGAGGCTGCCCAAGGCAGAACAGAGCAGGACAATCCCCTCCCTTGCCTAGATGGTGATGCTGTCCCTGATGCCCCCCAGAAAAGGGATGTCCCTCCTGGCTGCCAGGGCACTGCTGACCCATGTCCAAGTTGCCATTGACCAGGACCCCCAGGTCCCTTCCCACAGAGCTGCTCTCCAGCCTCTCATTCCCCAGTCTATCCACACAATCGGGGTTGCCCCTGGCTATGACTGGGACTCTGACTGGCCTTCCAGACATTCGGATGGCCACTGGTCATTACAGTGAGGGTCATCACAGTTTACTCCAGCAAGGTACTAACAACAACAAAAACAAATCATCTAGAATGAGTGTCCAAATAATATTATTTTCTTTTTTTTTTCCTTTTTGTTTTTGACTTTAGGTTAAGTAACAATGAAAACAGTAAAACATCCGGAATGTATAAATTGATTTACCAGTGATGGTTGTCCCAAACTTTCTGAGGGAAATATGGACTGAAGGCACTCCCCCCCATACTGAGGAGCACACAGGTGAGGATGGGGCTGTGGTTGCTCCCACAGCCCCTCTAGGGTGCTTCTCCTGCCTCTCCCTTCTCCCTGCCCCAGCGCAGTCCATTCTCCAGGCTCCAGTTCTTCATTGAGGAACTGTGCAGCATGGGCAGCTGGCACAGCTCCCTGGGATAAGCAGAAGAGCAACAGATGGCTGAGACAGAAAATAGTGCTGAGATTGGAAAGGAATTTCAGCATTTCAAAGCCTTTGGCCTTTACAGTGCTAGGAATGGATTTGGAGGATAGTTGCAATTCTATTTTTGGTTGTCTGGTTTGGGGACTCTGGGTTTTGCCAATCTCATGTATCACCAGGCACCGTCTGCAGGAGCCAAGGCAGGTCCAGCTGTATCATTTCTTGGAGCCAATCCGCCACTGCAAGTGACAACTTCCAAGGATTTCACTTTGACATTTACTTGGCTCGTGCTATCTTACCAGTAACACACTTCTGGAGCCTCCTGGAGAGAAACACGGGACACCAAAAGTGCCTTTAAAACACCTGTTTCAGCCATAAAATTTCATTAACTAAGGATGAGTTTCTCTCATTGGGCAGCATTGGTCATTTCTTCGTGCCCTTGGCTCTCCAGCCTGTCAGACTGAGCAGCTCATACTGGGCTGCCTGGTGGCACTGCTTTTACCCTTGCCAGTACTTGGAGAAGGTGTTGAATTCCTGCCTTCTTCTGCACAGCTATTATTTATTAATGTATTAGACCTTCACTCACTATATATTCTTGGATTTAGCTTGCAGTGTGATATACAGACATTCAGCCTGTTCAGCTAACCACCAAAAGTCAATAAAATGCTGTAACCTGAGGAGGGAGAGAAGTTGCACATTCGAGGGTCTGAATCAGTCCACCCAAAACCACAGTGGTGTATCTTTCCCAGTAGGATTGGAATGGTGATTATCCCAAGAGAACTGGTAGATGAGGGCAGACTTCATCCTTTTAAGTGTTTAATCTCTCAGAGCCAGAAGTCTGTGTATTAAAATGAAAGGTAAATGGATAAATATTAAAAGCAGACTAGGAAGGATTCATTTAGATATTTTGAAAGTGGTAGCAATGATTTGTTAAGACGAGAAAGGAGTTGCTGGAGAGATATCTTGGCCTTTTTTTTTTCAGCAAAATGGTTTGTTTTGGGTTTTGTTTTGTTTGTTTGTTTGTTTGTTTGTTTTTTTGTCTAGGACAAACTCTGTATCTCTTTGTAGTGCAAAGTACAGTGTGTCCTCAGGGTGGGAAGGCACAAGCAAGAGATTAAAAAAAAAAGAGCAGTGGGCAGTTACAAGGTAAATTTCAAGGTCTTTTGGCACTGAAAAGCCTTAGAGGCAAAAAAAACAACATTAAATTGTCTTTTGTGTACATCCCAGGAGAATGTTTTCTCCTTTGGTGTGTTGAATCTGTGTGTTTACTCATGTATTAAAATTGCTGCTTGGTCTGCAGTGTAAAGATAACATAAAATGAATCCTAAATACCAGATATAGGTTTACAGCCTGAGATGCTTTCCAGAGCTGTCATCACTTCTGGGTTGTGGTTGTGATGGGATGTAATGTTTTATGCTCTGCAGCTTCTGGACAAAGCCAAGGCTAAAGGGATTTAGAGAAAGCGACCAACAGATGTAGGCTAGGAGACTGCTAGAGAAACACACAGCAAGTAATGAGGGATTGCCAAGGAAGAGAAAACGTCCCAAGGAGCAAGACTAAAAATGTAGGTTATCACCTTGCAGAGTTCATCCTGCCTTGCTGTGTTAAAACCTTGTCTATGGACTGGAGCTCATGGGGACTTGGGGACCAACATGAGTGGGTCCCGGACTGTCAGGGAGAAAAGGAGGGGGAGCAAGTCAGAGCTGTCAGGCAGGCAGAAACTGATCCCATTCCTTCAGCAAGGTCACAGCAGCCACTGTGCACTAGATGGAGTTGTTTGACCTCTGTGTTCATAGTGCCAAAATCACTTACTTCGGTGGGGTGGAGGGAGGTCAGTCTCAGAACACAATGGCACCCAAGGGTGACTGTCTTTGATGTTATCCTACATAACCAAAAGTAACTCAACTTTCCTTGTGATGGTATTACCTGTGAGGTTGTTGCCAGTGTCCCTCCTTACAGCCTGGGAGCCTGCAGCACTGGAGAAATGAACTTCTGCCCAAGGAGGTCTCTGATTTGTCTGATGTGCCATGTCACATGATTTTTACCCAATTTCTCAGGAGGATAAGTGCTCCTGGAAGTGGGACAGGAGCTGTGCTCATCAAAATGGGCTGTGTTGACAGACACCATTTGGGACATGTGGCTTTTGGGGAGGGAGCAGCAAGGGAGAGGGGTCATTGCTCTTACTCTGCATACACCTCCTCCTTGTGCTGTGATCCAGTGGCTGCTTTATGGCAGGGTTTTATCTGTGATTAATGAGCTATTATCAGCATCGTTAGAAAATCCACCATGGTTGTCACCAAAAAACATTCATCTCCTACTCAGTTCCTGCTTTTGGCTGTCAGACTTTGGCTGAAATCAGATACTAAGGTGGAAACATGGGAAAGCAATGGATGACTTCAGTTCAGGCTGTATAAAGAGACCAGTTGCTCTGTAAAAGTCCACCTGTGTGTGTTTGATATTGATAGCATTAGTGCAAGGTAATTAATATTCCAAGATTGTCAGCCTGCTGCAGATTAAATAATATGCCCTTCAAAGGAAATTACCAAGCCATTGTTTCTTAATAACACTGAACAGGCATTTATTTTCTTAATGAATTTTGAGTACTAGCCTCACACTTCAGCACTGTCTCAACAAGCCTCCCTTAATTAAAGTTTTGTTAGCACAATGGGTCCTTGAAATTTCCAGAAAATATTGGACCCATAACCTTTGTAAATTTGTACTTCCTGAAGTCTCCTTCAGCCAGGTTCTGGCTTTGTGCTGCAAGCTGTGGTTACCCATATAACTTAGGGGAAATCTGCACTAGGTGTGGTCTAACATCGCCCAGGAGAATTGAGAAGATAGCAGAGTTAATTTACTGGGTTATTGTTAACACGGTTCAAATAAAAACCTCCTGATGGAGATGTTACCTCTGTTGTTTTGGATCCTGCCTCTGTGGAGTGTTTGGGAATTACGGGAATCACAAGACCACTGCCAGACTGCACTGAGAGGCTGTACATGAAGTTACCCCTCAGCTCTCTGTCTGCAAGAATAAATTACTGAGGCACAGTGCTTTAAGTGTGCTTGCAGTCAAACATCAGACTGATAGCAGAAAGCAAAAAAAATAATAATTTTAAGAAATATGATTAGAGTCAAGCAGCTTCTGAATTATCTTATGTTGAATTGTGTGGCCAATATCTCATACTCCTAAGATAGAAAAGTGTAATTCTAAAGCTTCCGGCCTGTATTTGTGTGCAATGACAATTTCAGTTCCTGCTTGAGGTCTCTTCCTTGTCATCAGCAAGCAAACATCAGGTTTAAAGGTGAAGTAACCTTCTGTCTCATATTTGCCAGCCTGTAGAGAGCAGCAGGGCATGCAGCACACAGAGGTTAGGTAGGTCTTCAT
This sequence comes from Aleadryas rufinucha, assembly GCA_013397815.1. NCBI lineage: Eukaryota > Metazoa > Chordata > Aves > Passeriformes > Aleadryas > Aleadryas rufinucha. Next base: position 777,280 of record VZTH01011698.1, read on the forward strand.
CAGCAGTAGGGTTTAGATGTTTTGAATGTAGACATGTTGAATAAATGCAGTTGTTTCATTTTGGTACCAGGCTCTATAGAAGCCAGGGGCTCACTCTGAATGTAGACCTATCTGCTGGCTGTGCACCATTCTTGTGTCCTGTTCTTCCTTTCTTCCATCATTATGTGCAAGACAGTAGAAATCTTACTGAGTTTGAAACTTCTCACCAAAAATATTTGCATTCAAGAGGATTGCAGAGACACCATAACACTGAGCTTGCATAAGGATGCCTTTCACCTTCTGGCTTTAAATAGTTTTCAGGTCCCCTTAGCAACTGGGTTTTATATGTTAATAAAGTGTTTTTCATGATTGCAAATCATCAGACATTGGTGTCCATACTGGAGAGTTAACATTGATGCCCTCTTCATGCCACAGCTGAGAGATTTGCTCACATTATATGATTAGATCAAATGATCCTCTCCAACATTTCCTTGAGGGTGAATGGAAGGGTTTACTTAAGAAATAATTTTGTTATTTATTTTTCCCTTGGTTTGCTCTAGCTTTGAAAACAGACACAGTTTCAAATCAGTACTGATACTGATGGAAAACTTTACTCCATTGGTTTGCAGTGGGATGCCATCCCATAAACCCATGAAATGATCCCCATTTTTATTGTTTATTGAATCATTGCATTTTAAATTAACATAAAGCTTCATCTACTTATAAGTAGCTCTTTTCAGCAGTTAGTGGCCTCCTTCATTGTTACTTCATGGTAAAACCTCCACTGTGTTGCCAGACAATTTGATCCAGAGCTTCATTTTGCCAAAAATAGCCTGAAACCTCTCATTTTTCTAATGCTTTTCTCTCTCCCGTTTAAGATAAAATATTCTTTCTAGTCTTTAACTGTCAATTGCCTCCTAGAGCAACAACTGTGGATTTTTTTAAAGAGAATTAGTTAATGGAGGCAGGGAGGAAAGAGTACACTGCTATTTCATATTCTCCTACAAAGGGGCAATGAAGCATCTCAGGTTTTTAACCTTGACTTTGAAATGGCTTTGTAATTATGCCTTTTTAAGACAGTAGGTTTTAAAGTCTGCTCATCACTGGCTGAGTGGGAGAAAGAATTTGTCATTCATGATGGCTGATAACTCGCTTGCCAGATCAAAATTAAGAATAACCTTTCACCAGCAGCTCTAGCACAGCCATCATCTTTCTGCCTTTTCAGTGGGTACCAATGAGATTACAGCCAGATTGCACATGACAAACCAAAAATATCCCCAGCAGTCTGTTAAAATTTAACTCCCCCAAAAGATTACATCCTCACAAGCTCTGCAGCCTGGTGTAGTTCAGCTGATCAATGGGAGCTGAATCATGCACTTTATTTTTTTCAAAGTTTTCAGAAATCTCAATCGGAAAAGAGCCTGTGCTGCAAACAGGGAATGATGGATCATGGTGTAATATCCAGCACAGATTGCACGGTACAGTCTTTGCAAGATTAAAGCCCCAGGCTTTTAGAACTGACACTGTAAAATTCAAAACTAATTCTTCTCATGAAACCTTAGCTAAATCCTGTCTGCTTCCCCTCCCTGAGCCTTTCATTGCTCTAGTAGGTTTCTCCAGTTCTGTTGGAAAACATATAAAACTACAGCACTACCTAAAGGCACCTCAATTTATCACCTATATTCCAAGCTATTACAATGCAAAGGGGTTTTTTACAGTTGTAAGATCTCTCTTTAAGACTTCTCCCATTCACCAGAGACATAGGTACTCAGAACTGGTGGGGTAAAAATTCCTGAACTGACAGCAGATAAGCTGAAAAAAAAGAGAAAACATCAAAGAAAAATAATAAGCAACTTTGAATATCTTGAGTTCAGGGCACAGTGACAGTATGTTTGGGGCCATCTTCCCTAAAGAGGGAAATTACCAGACATCAGAAGTGCTTAGGTCATTGAAGCGTGGAGATTTTCACATGAAAGAGTTTGGCTTTGGGCTTTGCTGTCTGACTGTCACCATTTCTCTGTGCCTACTGTCTTTCATCATTACCCTGTTCTTTTCTTCCCCTCTTGGGCTCATGCTTTGAGCTCTGGTCTTTTCACTATTAAAGTCAGTGAGAGTTTTGCCAGTAATTTCTATAAGCATAAGATCAAGCTCTTACTTTCCTTTCATACTCTTTCTTAAGTTACCCAAGTGTTTCTTTCTAGGCTTTGTTCCTCAAAGCACAGGTGTTCATTCTGTCTCTCTTCTTTCTTCTTCTTTTTTTTTTTTTTTTCTGGCTAAAGAATAGAAACACTTTCAAAAAATCAATTAATAATTTGCTTTTCCAAGCATGCTGGGAAATTCTCTTTAGGATAGGGGTGATGATCAAGGTAGTTTAGATTTAATCTCTCCTTGAAATAGCAAACAAATATCTGTAGGATGTTTAGTTGCCAAAAAATGAATTCAGAATACACATGCCCATGCTCACTCCCACACACAAACTTTCCTGAAAATAATTTGATATGCATATTTAAAAATAATTAAATAATTTCTGGTTGCTCACATCCAAGCCCTGTGAACAATGCATGCAGTTAAAGCTGCTAAATTAAACCTTCCTGACTCCACAGTGCGGGTACATCAAGCAGATGTGTTCCGGAGTGCTACCCACTGCCTCGATATCTCCTGAATAGCTGCACATAAAGAGAGAACTCTCATATAACACTGGCTATAAATATAGCAAGCAGAATACACTCCGGAGATGTTGTGAGGGCTCCAAAGTTAAGTTTAGTTTGAGGTTTTGAGCTCAAATCAGAACTGAAACTGATGTTATAATGATTGAATACACTTTCCAGATTTAACATCGTCACAACCCTATTTAATTTCCTGTAATATTTTTAGTTCACATGAAAAGATGTTCTCCTTATTCATCAAAAAATTATTTTAAACCTGACAGGAGGAAAATGAAGTTACTGATGTCTACTTCCCTTATTTAGTACTTTGCACTTACATGCTGTGCTCTCACATCAGCTTCTTACATCTGTTTCGGGAACAGGGGAGAAGAGCTGGTCAGTAAAATTGTAGGAAGATAAAAAAAGGAGACAGATGTGCATCTTGGACCTGAAGTTATACTGAGTAAGTTTGGTGATGATACAAAACTGAGAGGAGCTGTCGAATCCCTTGAGGGCAGAGAGACCTCAACAAATGAAAGACATGGACAATCACCAACCAAATGAAATTTAGCAAGGGTAGGTGCTGGATTCTGCACCTGGGACAAGACACCGCTGGTTGTGGGGGCAGACTGGGGAATGAGAGGCTGGAGAGAAGGAGAGGCTGGAGGACAGTGCTGTGGAAGGGACCTGGGCGTCCTGGTTGACACGAGTCAGAGGTGTCCTGGCAGCCAGGAGGGACATCCCTGTTCTGAAGGCATCAGGCACAGCATCTCCAGCCGGGCAAAGGAGGGGACTGTCCCTCTCTGCTCTGAGCTGGGGCGGCCTCACCTCAGGTCCTATGTGCTGTTTTGGTCACCACAATAAAAAAAAACAACAACACATTAAGCTATTAGAGAGCATCCAGAGGAGGCCGCGTGGTGGTGAAGGGCCTTGAGGTGAAGCCGTAAGAGATGTAGCTGAGGTCACTTGGTTTGTTCAGCCTGGAGAAGAGGAGACTGAGGGGAGACCTCACTGAAGTTACAAATTCCTTCTGGGGGAAAAGGAGGGGCAGACACTGACCACTTCTCTCTGGTGACCAGTGACAGGACCTGAGGGAATGGCCTGGAGCTGTGCCAGGGGAGGTTTAGGCTGGATACTAGTAAAAGGCTTTTCACCCAGAGGGTGGTTGGGCACTTGAACAGGCTCTTCAGGGAAGTGATCACAGCACCTGACAGAGCCTGACAGAGTTCAAGAAGCACTTGGACAATTCTCTCAGGCACATGGGGTGATTCTCACAGTGCCCTGTGCAGGGCCAGAAGCTGAATTCTATGATGCTGATGGGTCCCTTCCAACTCAGCATATTCCATGATTCTGTGATCTTTCTGGATTTATTTCAGTGGTCTTCCACTGCATGTGCAGGAGTTACAACCCCTCCTGCACCTCTGTCCCTTCATAGTCAGGTTTCAGGATATGAAGTTGGGGTCCTTTGTTTCATTGCAAAGTCTACAAGGACCAACAGCTTCAGTCACATGCAGTTACAAAAAAGTAAGTATTTTCTGCAGATGATATCAGAGACAACCTACTTATGCACTGCATTCACCAGAACAAGGACAGTCACCTCTATAATGAGCCTGAAGCATTGACAAAAGAAAAAGGCCTGTACTGAAGACCAAATGTCTCAAAAATGGGACACTAATAATTTCCTGCTATAACAAAATAATTCCCAGATTAGCCTAAGAAACAGATGATGCCTTATGTTCTAGGAAAAAGAAAAAATAATATCCAGGCCTAAGCCAATGCTTGATGCCAGAGTGAAGTGAAGAGATATCCCTTCCTGATGCCAAATCTGGTGCTTGTCTTAAATCAGACTGTGGAAGTAAGATGTAAGGGTGTTATCCTGTGCATCAAAGACTTCCTGGATTTTACTGCACTTCTGCTCAAGCTGTAATTACTTTCCTTAAATGGTGGCCTTTGTATATGTACTGCTTCTAAGAAACAAAAAATACGAATATGGAACAGGTTTCAGTGGGATGTAGAAATACCTGAGCCTGCTTTAACCAGGCTAACAGTCATAATGGAAGCAGATTAACTGTGAAAACTTAGGAGTTTGTGCCCTCATGTTAATTAATTTCTTCTTAGTATGAAAAATTAACCCATTCCACTTCAGCTACATTTGTCTTAATGCCCTTGATAGACTCATTAATTCTGACACTCTCATACTAAAACACCCTACAATTAAGTAAGAAGTACTAACAAGTAACAGCAATAGTATTTGCTGTTTGACCAGATCTGGTTTTCCAGCTTCAAGGTAAGGTTTTAAGGGTGTGTGTACACAAATTTCTTCTCAGGCATCACAGATAATTTTTTTTTTTTACTCAGGAGGATTGAAATCCCATCGCAGAGTAACTAGAGGGATGGCAATATAAATTTGTGAAGCTTAGTGAAGACTGGGCAACAGATTCCCATGGCCTGAACTCCCCCTAAACCCAGTATAGCCAAGGTGATGAGATCCAGCCTACAAGGCTGAGTGTGGGGTAGAGTTAAGGTTATCTGAATCTTTCCAGTTTAGTATTTCAAGTTTTCTCAGTTCCCATTGGGCACCAAAGAGTGACAGAGAAGAACTTGTCATCTTGAAGGTAGAGTGGATGAAGGGGAGAGGAGGACCTGAGGGGGCAGGCAGAAGCACACAAACCACACCAATGCATGCTGACTCTAAAACAGGAACAGGTAGCTCCCAAAAGCATAGTTATATGTTTCATATATACCTATGAAATAAATCTGAAATTTTTTTTATATGTGAATCCTGTAAAATTAATCTATACTTAATTTTTTCCTAGCTGAATGGAGGTAATTAAGGAAATTCATGCATGCAAAAAATGTCTGATCTGATGCACTGCTACCTTATCAATTAGGAACATTGTGTGACTCCAATCTAGCTAACTTGCTGTACCATAAAAGCAAGTGGAGAGGAGCCAATAACCCCTGAATTCAATCTGGTTTTAGCTGTTATTTCTTGTCTCTTCTTTTATCATCTAACTCATGAAGTTTGGATCTGTGGGCCATCAACTGACTGATTGGGATTGCTGCTAAATTAGCCGATGAAGTCATTGCTGGATCTAATGGTTGCAATATAAACCCTGCTTTTGAGCAGATAATGGAAAGGTTAATGCTGTAATAAAGAATAAATAGATAGACATGTGCAATTTATTCCCTGCTCTGTAAACTAGGGCAATAATAAAAACTGTGCTGGAAATGAATAAACAGAGTGAAGTAAATAAATAAATAAATAAATAGAACAGAAAAACCAAAACTACTTTCAGGAGGTGAGAAAACATTTATTTATGACAGTATCCTCTAACATAAAGAACTTCCACATGTTAAATAATTACAGAATGAATAAAATTGACATGAGTTTAAGCAGTGGAGCAAGGTTGAAAGATGCAACAGAATATACAAAATGACGACTGCATTATTAATTTCTACTGTGAGGCCCAAGGGAAAAGCTGCTCCTGCTTTTGTGCTCAGTGTGACATTTCTTGCATAAAGACAATGACTCAAAATTCCTGGCAAAACAGTATTTGTGTTTGAAACATTTCACACACTTTTGTATTCTTTTGTCCTGTGAAGGAAAGAACATAATGATCCATGCTGGAAGAAGGAGCACAAGTTCCCCTAAGAGTCTAAAGAGTGAAATATTTCTTAGCTTGCCCCATAACTCCAATAATGGTGTGTGCAGAACTTAATTACATGCTTTCTATTGTGGGCATGTTGAATCACTTGTGTTAGATAAACAGCATCCACAGCCACATTACATCTGTTTAGTGTACACTTAAAGCAGGCACCTTGAGACGCATCTAATAACCTTACAAGCAAGCTGAGTATAACCATGTGCTTATTTTTAAAATGTCACAGTGACCAAAATAGTGCCAGTAATTTAATGTGAAGCATTCACCATGAAACCCTTTCAAATTTTGTTCTTGCGAGTAATTAGCTTTATCATTAGACTTACCACAGCATCCCCAGAATTCAAATAACTTGAAAACTAGTAGTTACCGGGTCTTATAATTTTGCTAGGATTTCAATACTTGGTTTCTTTGATTTTTTTTCCTAGCTATAACTCTCCTTACAGTAGGAACTAAGCTTTTTTCTTTGGAAACTCTTACTTTTATAGTTGTCTTGTCTGTGGAAAAACAGTAGAAGTCATGCACACTCGAGGGTAAAAATGGCATGGGGAGTTATTTCTAAGAACAACTCGTTATTAATTTTGGCTCCCCAGATGAGCTGCCTGAGACCAGCTCCTTAATTTCCTGTTTAAAAAAAAAATATGGGCTACTTTGAGTATAGACCAGAATTCTGAACCTTTTTGGGACTACTGCTGCTGGTAAGCAATGGAAAAATCAATGTAACAATCAGTCATGAGGATCTTGATCAAGACTACTCAGAAAACACCCCTGAAACAGATAGAGCCTATGAGATAAATAATTAATCAGCATTGAGAACAACTTCAAGCCACATTATATCAAATACAAATGTATAGCCAATGCTGTAGATAGCCAAGGCTAAGATCCCTATTTAATCACAGCGTTGAGATACTGGAGGGATCATCTGAGTCAGCAGGTCTTTCACCCCGGAAAGAGTTACAGCCTAGTGCTCACTTACTAATGTTTTCTGTAGTCACATGGCAAGTGTGCCACCCTGTCCCTGGACATGTCCTGGTGGGATGTAGAGGGAGAAAAACCTGACTTTGCACACACTTCAGATACCTGTGCCAACCCTCACAGTTGTCTGGGAGGTCGATAAAAACCTAGACCTGAAATTTGTCCCTCTGCAACAGTCTTAATTTTACAGAAAAAGGGAAAAACTCTGTGTGTCTGAGGCAAACCTTCCCCATCACCCCAGTATTCAGAACTGGCAGAGGCACTGCAAGCTGTGAGCAGAACATCAATGTTGTTACTTTCTGCTACAGACTTTCTGTTTCTGTTCACCAGCATGAGATGAAATTCAAGGCATGATTTGTACATCCAATTCAGGCATCCAAGTACTTGTGTGTGTACAGATGATTTAAGTGTCTGCTGTCCCTCTAATCTATCTGATACTGTCTGTGGAGCTCAGAGGGCTGTTCAGCTCACTGAATGAGCATTTTTGGCTGTCTGGCTGGTCCGATCTGTCATGCTGTACCTGAAAATGGATTTAACTCTCCAGCCTTATTGATTCATTATTGTGCTGAAATTCCAGCCACTCTCTGCACCGATACCACAACAGAAGAAGGTAGCAAAGGTTGAATTAGGAATAGGAGTTCCTGTTCCCATGGATGTCAAGTAAGAACAGGAAAGTTATGTCAAGGCTAGGTCCCACTGTGCTCAGTATTCCTGTGTTACAGAGGACCTTCTTTCTGTAAAACCAGCTGTTCCATCTAGGAGACACACAGAGATTCACAGTTTTTGAGGATAAAAGTATATGAGTCCTAACAGAGTTTCTTAGCACAGATTTAACTGGTTTGCTAGATTGTATTCTGCATACAGAGCTTCTCATTACTGCAATTTTTTCTATTTTTCTAAATGTACTTTACATATGCTGAAATCTCTGCCATTTCAATTTACTTATTCAACTCAATAGATTTCTTTCTTCAAATAAAAACAAAAATGTCTCTTTCCATATTGCCATTTTTTCCTGAGGGTTTGATGGAATTGTCATTGTTCGAATCTGTCAGGTTAAACAGGGATAATGCAATCTGAGACATTAATGAGTCAGTTGAGCAAAAGGGTCATCATACATTGTGTTGAGAAGCATTGTTGCAGATGCTGGTGGAACATTTCAGGAATAAAATTGGACAGGTCTGGAAAAGACTGATAACCTCCTCCAAAGGCTTCAACTTCAGGCAAAAAATGAAATGTTACATGCTTACAGATGATCGTTGTGAATTTTGAATGCTGATTAATCGTTTATGGTAATGCAAACCAGCAGAAATACTTTAAAACAGCATCAGATTTACATAGGTACAAATACTGTGTGCTAATGATACCGTTCTGTTGTGTAAATCAGAGTCCTGAGGATACAATGACCTCCAAAGAGCTTATCCAGAGTTCACCTGCAGTGAGGCTGTGATTCATTTGCCATGCTAACACAACTCATCATTTGCTAATGAATGTGAACTGGAGATGTGAACTGGGAAAGGAGCACAAATAACTTATCTGCACCCCACGCTTCAGCTGTTGCTGTGCTGGCCTCAGCGCTCCATCAGCACTGTGGGTCTGCAGCTGCAGACCCTTCAATGCTCTTTCCTATGGAGATGCAGATCTTACAGAAATTCCACATATCACAGCCTCTGTAAGCACCTTTGCTGAAACACTTTAACATTATTGACTTATTTTCATTAGTTTAAAGTCAAGATGTTGAAAAAAACCACTATTATAAAGGGATTTGCCTTTAAACAATTGATCATGCCCTTCACATTTCTATCCAGATCACATACCTTTTCATGTGTTAAACCATCAAGGCAGCAGCTGACATTTTAGGGTTGAAATCCAATTTTTGTCCCTCTTTTATCTTCTCAAGAAAGAGATATTAAAAAAAAAAATCCCAGTGTCCATATAAAACTATCAGAGAAGAGAAGCCCTCAAATATATTTTGAAAGGCAAGTATTAAAAGACAGAAGACTTGTGGCAGTGGTTTGATTGGTGTGAGGCTGAGTTACAGGGAGTGGTTTCATTTCTGCACTGAGAGAAAGGGCCTTGCATCGAGCATTTGGCAGTCTGGGGAAGATGTGATTAGGAGACCACGCTCAGGTTCACATCCCAAAGGAATTTTCATCCATGTGACACTGTGCTCAATGCCAGGACTTTGACAATACTCTTGGTTGGTAAAATGGAGCCATCTCCTTCAAAAACACAAAAATTTGCATCTTGGGTCACATGCACCAAGTGCACTGTGAGACTCCATGGGAGGTCTCCAGTTTCCATACAGGGCTGGAAGTATGTGACAGAACCTAGGGGAGGAACATCTGTTTCTCCATGGAGAAGCAGTGTGAGAGTGGAGTTGCATCGTGGTGTCCATCATTATTGAATAAAAGCCCATCCCTTGGGATCAGACTGAGATAGACTCCTACACTGACATGCTTAAAAACAGCTATTTTATCTGAGATAATCTAGAGCCTCTGAGACATTCCCAGTTCTGTTCTAGAGAGATATTTAAGAATATTCTGCATTCAGTCACCTTTCCGTGGCCTCCAGCTAATGGCATTTTCTGGGCTACTGGAAATGAGCCAGAGCTGTGAATCCTGATTGTCTGACTGATCACAAATGCCAAACTACAACCTGCTATGGAGCATAAAGCAAAGGTGAAGAGTCTGGTGTAGGAAAATGTCTATAGGAACAGCATCAAGTCAAACTGGATTAAAAAACTGGTTTAATTTCCAGTGAAATTTGGTCTATTAACACAGTATTTCATCTGTGTCGATTTGTGTATTCGAAGAAAAAGCATTCCTCTACACCACCACTGCTCATTTTATCCACAGCTCCTGTAACGAGAGTTGAGCCCTTGCATCTTTTTGCACAAGTTCTTTCTCCTCTTCTCTCCCTGTGGATAAAGTGAGGGCAGCTCTTCCTCTTTGCATTCTGCACAGTAATAAATACTTCCCTGACTGATTGATGTGAGTTTGTTTTGCAGCACCACTGGGTCTGTGAATGGGTCATAGTCTACAGACCAGATTGTTAAGAAATCTGATGTGCAGTGTTGTCACATAATCTAAGTTGCAGTAATGACTCTGCACTCTTCACTTATAGAAAAATTTCAGAAAGTCCTCCTGGACTTAAAAACCTCGACAACTGGATAGTAAAAAACAAAGATCTGAGACCTTTTTCTGATTCTCTCCAGGTCAGGCAGTGATTAAACATGATGTGGAAAAAAAATCTACCCTCCATTCTTGCTGCAATACTTCATGCTTTTAGCTGGAAAAGTCCTGAGTCCAGTGCCCGGTGTCACAAGCACAACTGTGACCACCTCAGGTGCAAAATGACAGAGCTCACTGTGGAGTTTATGCCAAAAAATCCAGAGATCCTACTTAATGTGAGAGAACTGAGCCATATGCCTGGCTCCACAGGAGCTGCGTTATCAGGACACCCTTCATTGCCCATAATGGAAAACCCACTGAACTGATACCTGGACCTGGTGTGTACTGGCAGTGTTGTTGTGGGGTGCAGGTCGTGCAGTCATGCACCTCTTCCTTACACAGCTGCAAATCTTTGACCAGGCTAAAAAGTCCATTGGGAATGGCACCAGGCAGCTTTTCTTCTGAATGTCCCACTCCAAGTGAGAGCTGAGATCCTTGCAGAAAGTGCTCATCTTCTCACCTGCGTGTGTGATGAGTTGGAGAAGGCGCAGGCAAAGAAGATACAGTCCCGGCTGGAAATTGTTTTTTCACTTGGCAATCCCACAGGGCTGAAGTGCTACATTGGGTTGGAAGTATTGGCATTTTTGAAAGTATAGGGTTTGCAATGTAGAGTCACAAATAGAAAAAAATCCAACTATCAAAACTCCCAATTGGGTTGAAGTCTTGCATATAGTGTAAAGATTCTCTTTTCAGATCATTGTGAGACTGTCTGACCACTAAATTATTATTATCAATTTCTTGCCTAGTAACTCTGTATTAGAGACTACAGAGGCTTTTTCTGGACAGTTCTGCCTTCATATTAGAAATTCACTTTCAGCTATGCCACCTTTGGAGGGCCTAATATATTTGATGTGAGTGCCTGTGAGAAAAGGGAATTTGGTCAGGTGGAAGAAAGGGTGGGTGGGCTCTTTGACTGGATTTTTCTACTTGTTTGTTTTTACTGTGTCCTACAGTCTTTTGATCTTTATTGATTTCAAATGGGAAGGTAGAAAATATCACAACTGTGTTCAATCAAGGCAGAAGTCACAAGTGTGAGCTCAGAAGTTACGCTCATTTGCATTCTTTGGAGATTTCTAAAAATTTATTCAGAGGGTATAACTCATTCCTCTCCTTTCTAAAGAAACAGGAAGGGTTTGTGGGGGAGATCAGTGCAGGTCCCTGTGAGACATCCTAAATCTTGTGTACCCCTGAGATTTTGTCATGTTTGGAAGTAGACTCCTAGATCTTTTGTCCCTCTGGACACAGCACTCTTGGTGACATTTAAAAAGGTGTCTTCCTAGAAATTTTTCTCCAGATATTTAAGCATTGATATGGATGATTGCTACTCTTACCTTGGGCTCGTTCTGTAATCTAAATTCACTTCTTTACAGAGTTTGCTGAAGACTGGGCACTTGAATACGCAATTACAGACTGGCTTTCAAAAGTCCTGCACTTTTATTTTGTAAAATTTAGCAGAAACCGATGTAGGAATGATAAGGTTTACCTTCAAATGGCTTCATGTAAGTTTTTTAATGTCCTTTGGAGAATGCCCTGTCAGAAGCATTTCTGCAACTCATTTGATTCGTGGTTTTTGCAGCTGGGGCTGCTGGGTGATGTGGTTTGGCTCCGTGCTCTCCCTGCTCTGCTGCACTGCATGGCTCACGTGTTCTGTAGTCTGTGTGTCTCAACTCAATTAGCAGCTTGCTGCCAGCCAGAGATAAGCCCATGGATAGGCATTCTGGTCATGGCAGATAAAAGCCCCAAACAATAGTTCAGTCTGATGTCCTTCACTTAATATAAAAATAGAATTTAAAACCACTAATGAAGCAACTCAGAATATTTAGTTGCAACGGTCAGAAGCTTTTCCACCCTTATTCAGTCTGCAGGGGAATAGGAGACATCTAGCCCCTTGGTAGCTAACACTGTCATTGCCTCTCCTTTGCTTCTATCAGCTCTCCCCCAGCCAGTCACCCATGTGAGAAGATGCCTTGGTCTCTCCCAGTAATTTACATGTGCCAGGAATTTTGGAGCACTTTTAACACTTGTCCCAGGAAGGAAATAAGATATTGGTATGTGAGCCTTGTCTTCTAAACTGAGAAAAAACAGGCAGGGAAATGCAATGCTCTGGGCTGTTTTGCAGTCTCATACCAGCAAACCTGGGAAATGTGTCAGGCCATTCTTCTGAAATGTCCCCTTGTGCAGAAAATCCAGGCTGATGGTGTCTGTGCTGTCTGACATTGCTGACCCAAAATGTACCAGCATGCCAGACTCTCTGAGAAAGATGGCAATGGTGGCCAACAGGGCTCAGAAGAAAAAGGTTTTTAGGACTGGACCTGAAAAAAAGCAGGACAAGGGAGCTTTAACCTGGCTCTTAGCTTGTACGTGGAGGAGAGGAAAGAGGAACCATCTGATATAAAAGCTGTTCTTTTTCACCCTAAATGCCCTGCTGTCCTCTCCCAGATCTTGATTTTAAAAGCTTTCCAGACTTAGGGAAACAGCAGTGAAGCCCATACAGAGGCATTCCTGCTAATGAGAGCCCAAGGTCATCAAAAACATGGCATGAGTAAAAGTTTGGGCTTTTCTGCCTCAGCTTCCTATTGTGTGAGGGACAATGTCTGTCACTTCTGTCACCACTGGACAAGTGTCATTCTGGGCTACCACGTCATCCCCTGCCAGGTCAGCTTGCATGCCAGTGAGAGTAGGGCTCTTTTGGGGATCTTTCCTTACTTCCTAGGGTTTCCTTCAGCATCACGTGGAGGACTTTGTTCTGCTTGTGCCGTCGCAGGAGTGCAAAACCGCTTGTTGAGCATGGCATTTCTGCCCTGTCCTTGCTCTTTAATGGCACTTGGACAGGGACTTCTGCATGGAGCTGTGTGTGTTCACTCAGTGGAATCTGTGAATGCAAAGAAAGAGGAACCTTAGGATATCCTTTCTGCAGGAGTTGCTGCTTTTTCTCTTCTCTTCCAGGACCTCCATTAAGTTTTTCAGGGTTTTTCCCTGCATCCCCTGCCCTTTCGTAGCCTCACAAAATGTTCGGATTTTTCCTGTCACCCTTAACTGATCTCTGGCCTATTGCTTGGAAGTGCAGAGATTCAAGGATCTAAATATTAAACAGTGAATATTCCTGAGTCTGTGGAAATCAGGCATGCATTCCCTTCTCTCTGAAGAGCTGTTCTCAAATATTTGGTAATGTCATTTTTTTTAGTGTTAAAAACCCTGACTCAAGCTTCTCATTAGCAACCATAAAGCGATCAGTGCAAGATACTGCAGATGTTCTGTGAAAAATGAAGTTTGGAAGAAGAGAAAAAGATGGTGGGTAGGAATATAGAGCAACTGAAAGAACTGTGAGAAAAGATGCATTTTTAATCCTTATGGGTAAAAGCCAATAGCTGAAGAAAAAAACGTTGTTCCAATATGAAATTTGGGAAACTGTGTGGGAATCATGGTTTAGAACCATATTGCTTTGGATACCCTAAACCAAAAATTTAGCAGAACACTGCCAGATTTTCCTTATATATCACAATCTTAGAGAATTCCATTAGCATTTACCAGGTGGCAGAGCATAATGAAACCAGAGCACAAGCTTTAAGGGAAGAAAATAAAGTACCAAATGAAGCAAAGCAGAAAAATCTAAGATTCATAAGAACATTTGGAGACAGAAAAGTCCCAATGTCTTGCAAGAAGTGGTATTGAGGATGAGAGAGCAAACAGAAACCTGTGCACTGTTGGAGTGGGGAGTTACTAGTAACTGTTCAAGAGGCTTTGCTGCCCAGAGCCTGGATTATAATTTTGTAACCAGAATCCTTGACCACATGTAGATGCGATTCCTAAATTTACAGTAAGGGATTTCGGAAAAGCGTGGTCATGTAAGACTGCTGTGGCTGGCTGGCTAATTCTTTCAATAGTAAAAAATGCATAAACATTATTAAGAGGTGGTGTTTGTAATTATATCCAAACCAAGGGTGAACAAAAGGGGTGTCATTCAGCTAATTTACACAGTAAACCTCTCCACAGGAGCTCATCACCAGTCTGTCCTTACAGTTAAAGAGAAGAAATATCCTCTGTAGGTGCTCCTGTCCAACATAGCTGTTTTCTTTAAATCAACCTGAGCTGTACACTAGAAGCACACATTCCTCTCTATTAACTAAACCTCACTGAGACTTACCATTCTGTCCCACAGCACAAAAAATTGTCAAAATTATACCAGTTGCAAATGTTTGGCCTGCCTATGACATATCTAGTGCTCAAAACAGCTTCATAGGGAAGCTGCTTTGGAATAGATTACAGGCAAATTACTACAGGATCTGCTCTTCAACTTTGAAGGAAGGGATGGCGAACAGGAAGCATGATGAGAAGATGTATATATAAAACACATAAATGTTCTCAGCTAGATCTGCATTCTATTGGCTTCAAATGAAAACAGATATAGAAGAAAAACTCAAAGAATGGGAAATATTAAAATAAGTAAAAATTTACAAAGCAAAACAGTCTGCGATGTTCATACAAGAAACATTAGATTCATGATCATGCATAGTCATACATTATTTCTTTTCTGGGAATGAGGCTTGTTTTGAATACTCTTTTTAATAAACCAAAATAGTACAATTAGAAAATATGAGTAATAAACATGCAATTTCTAAAACTAAGAAAATATATTGACCTGAATAATATATTATTTGTGACAGTGACAAAAGAGCACTCCCATTTGGTGGTGTGGAACTTATGCATACAACAAACTAATCAGATTTTTAAGGCATAATGCTGCAAATAGGAACCATGTAATGTGCTGTGAAAAATTATGTAAAATACTGGCAAGGATGATTCTAAAATGCTGAAGAACACATTCAGATCCTCATTTGGCATATGTGATATACATTATTGAAGTCTGGACTGCCACCTGCTGAAAGTCTGTTTAATAGGAAGCTTTGACTTCATAGGACTCACTTTTCATTTTAAACCTTGATTTTCACCCTACTTCTTTCTTCTAACCCTTAGTGCTCTATGTCCTGTGAATCATTATAACCGTGAGTAAATTTTGGATTTCCTCCCCTTCTGTCCCTTGATTCCCCAGGTCAGTGGTAGCCTTCCTCCTGCTCTGTGATTTCAGCAGTTTCTTACCCTGTGAGTCGCCTGTTATGATTTTACAGCCAGACTCAACCACTCAGCCCCCAGTGCTGCCTCTACAAGATGAAATTAGGCAGTGTAGACTCAAGTATTGTCCTGTTGCCAACTGTCTTTATGTTTGCATGGCCACCATATGGGCATAGGTGTGCCCAAAATATGGGCAGAAGCAGCAAGGGGAAGATGAACCTCGTTATCATCTTTGCTGAGGAAGGGGGACTGATGTAAGGAGCATGGCATCTGTGTAGCATCTTCCATAGAAAGAGGACACAAGAAGACTTGCAGGCTTCAAAACCACCAAGATCCAGGCCAGAAGAGGCTGAGTTGCGTAGCATCAATGCAGATTAAAATTGATGGCGTGCTCTGAGCCGCAGTCCTAATTATTGCAGATGCTGAGGAGGACTGCTGAGATGTGAGCTGATTAGCTTGTGGGTGTTTGCACTTGGTGTTTATCCCTCAGAAATGGTGCAGCAGGAGGAAAGCTGACCCTTCCAAGATGCGCTGTGGTTATGGATACAAACACAGGCTTTTCATCCCTTCACACCCCAGTGTCCTGCAGGAAAGAGCAGAAGTGTGGCTCTGTGGGCTCTGTGTTTTTGGGGACTGCAGTTCCCACTCAGCAATGGCACCTCTGAGGTGCTTTCGTGCACTTCCTGCAATGGGGAGTTCAGGCCACAACCTCTTCTTGGATTTGCCCTCAAGATTTATTCATGACAACTTGTGATCTTCAGTACGACCCTCTTACCCTACTTTTAGTGGGGTTTTTGTCCTGCTTGATCTGTTGTTCTCATGGGTGGGCTCTCACTTGGAGCTGGGACTTGCAGTGTGGGCTGTGCCACACGGAGCAATTGAACAAGCAGCACCACCAACAGCACTAAACAGTTGTCCCTTGGTGTCAACATCTGGGATTTTTATTGACCAAACCCATTCATCACTGAGAGATCCCTTTTCTTATATCACACACGTGGGTGCGATCACCTGAACATCACCTGCATTGAGTCTGTTCCATGGGGAAGGAGAACGAGGAAGCTGTATCCCTTCGCTTTGTGGAGCACCGGTACCCTCTAGTGGTAAAACCGCAGGCATTTTTAGGCAAAAAAAGATGACGATTTCACTATTTACTTATCTTCTGTCTTCCTTCTGGACAAAAATCTGTGCATCACCTTTAATTGACAGCGGTGTTTTTTTAAATTATATCATAAATTCATGCCTGCAGTTTAAGTAGCCTATGATGTAATGTAATGATGTCATTTCCTTGGACTGCTTTCAGTGTGTTTCACCTTTCATTAAATCATTAAAATGATACTTGTGAGCTGATGGGTGACCGAATTTTCACATGGTGTGAAGAAGTGGCTGTAATGGAAAGTACCAAGCAGCAGCTGCTCGAGGCTCTAAATGGAATGTTAGTGGTGGTACCACTGTAAAGGCTATACTGTGACAGAGCATAGGTGGCTTATAGTTAATCAGAGGAATCATATTGTCTTTGTTTGGTTTTCACCACTTTGCTCTTGGGGATTCAGGACAGCTGGATCATGGGTCTTGGGAAGCCAGGGAGCCACTGGCTTTATAAATACAAGGTGGGGACAAGGTATGGTGTGACAGAGCAAGCTCAAGGGCATGGCAGGAGCACCACAAAATTGCTAAATGAACTGCCAAATGTCTTGAGCAGCAAGAGTGTGGTTGTAGGCACATGGCAAAAGACACATTTTGGTCTGTTTCCTACCAACTACATAACTCATCCTCTAGAGCAAGTCTGGGAAGTGGGAAAAGGTGAAACTTGCCAAAGAAATCCAAAATTATTTAGCATGAGCAAACACATTTACTTCTGTTCTAACCTTGCTCAAAATGGCTGATCTGAAATTTTCCTGGCATAAGAGCAGCAGATTTCAGAACAGCCACAGCAAAGTGATCCTTCAGGGTTTTCTCTGAAGTGTTTCACTGTTGTCTTTTCCTTCCACGGAGGGTGCTAGTGGATGCTGCTTGGAGGAAATTCCCCCCAAAAGGCAGCAGGAGCTATCTGGAGCTCACCTCTGTCCTTTCACTCCAGCTGCAAATAAGTTGCACATTCTCAGAATACCATTCCTTAGCTGTAGGTTTTCTCAGACAGGAAGGAAATGAAAACCCAAGGCAGGGTAGAGGACACGTGTCACTGAGCTGAGCTGAGTCCCTGGTCACCGCCTCCACTCTGCAGGCTCTGGCTCTGCTCATTTCACCCAGTGAAACAAAGTGGAGTTTTACTCAGCAAGAAATGAAATCACACAAGAGGAACCAGATTGAAATTCAAAGCAGGTAGTAGACATAAACACAGCTT
The DNA here is from genome assembly GCA_013397815.1 of Aleadryas rufinucha. Lineage (NCBI taxonomy): Eukaryota > Metazoa > Chordata > Aves > Passeriformes > Aleadryas > Aleadryas rufinucha. The sequence goes on from VZTH01011698.1 coordinate 795,182, forward strand.
GATTCTTCACAAGCTTTTTTCCCTGGATGATTTCAGTACCTAATGCCTATCATTTCTTTGATGTACCCTAGCTATGAAAGCAGGGGATCCAGAGCTTTTACAAAGACATCCTTCTAATTTATTCATTAAACTCAAAATATTTCCATGGCCACCTGCCCCTCTGTTCCTGTGGATCAGGTTTTGGAAGCACATTAAAATGCCCATGATCTGAGTACATGAAGTACCAGAATATGAGCTTGCCCCACTTTGCTTCACAGTAATCACTCGTGTAAAAGAATTTGAATAGTTTGAACCTGGGAATAGTTTTGCAAAGCAGATCAATTAGAGTGAATTGGATTTGCCAGCAGTGGGAGTTAAATTTTTAGTCAAATCTCTGTTCTGGAGCCTCACAGACATGAAATATCACAGGGGCAGTGATTTATCACATATTTTGTTTACTGAAGAGCAGAAATTTACCCTCTCTTGGTACTCTTTCAAGCCTTTTCGTCTTTTCATGTGCATAGAAATGAGTGCAAAAAGAGAAGGAAAAAAAAAGAAATGCAATGCAGTTTTCAAGGGAGGGTTTGTTCTGGTGCTGCATTATAGTGAAGAGTTTGCTGTTTCCCAGGCCTCAGGATGTGCCAAGCAGATCCATTGCACTGTAACTGCAGTGCCATTCTGGGCAGCACACAGCTTGGAATAGACCTCCTGAGCAATACAGTCCTCTGCCATATCATACAATCCCTTCCCAAAATGCACTATCTCCCATTTCATTCTTGAAGAATGTGAGTTAATTAAAGCTTGTCTGGCCCAGGAGCATTCTGACTCAGGATCTTGCCATGACTGCCAGTTCCCCCTGCTCCATCCTGGTTGAGAGCCCTTGATCTTCATAAAAGCCACCTCACTGCTCGCCAACGGGAAGCAGCCATCCCATGGAGGTCTCTACTCAGGATTTTATAGGCAATATCTCCAGTGCAAATACAGGGAGGAGTAACAATGCTGTGGGTTTTTTTCTCTTATTTCATTCCAGGTTTCTGATTGTCTTGGGGTGTTTGATCTTAGCTGTCCTGACAACTTTCAAGGAGTATGAGACGGTTTCTGGAGACTGGCTGCTCTTGCTGGTAAGTTAGTTGTGCCATCACCCTGGTAAGGCCCCTGGGACTGAAATCAGCCCCATCAGCAGGGATGGAAACTTACTCCCAGCTCTGCATGCAATGAGGTTTCTGCTGTTGGTCCTGGAGCAGTGACTGTGCACTTACATATCTGAGAGTTCCCAGTCTATTGTCAACACCAGCTGAGTAAAAAGAAAGTGAGGTTCCTGAGCAAAAAGAATATGAGAGGAAAAATCCCAGCCTGAGGCTTTTAAATAATGGCTTTTAGCATTTGTCTAACAGTCTTTCCATCAGATTATTGGTCGATTTCCTATTGACCATGCCAGACTGAAGCACACTTGAAAACTATTTTTTGGGGGAATCTTTCAACAGTTTTGATTCATTCTATTATATTCTGCTAATTCTAGTATTTCTTTCAAGGGAGGTCATCAGAGTTGGACTCATGCTTGTGTCCAATAGCAATATAACTGAAATTGCTGCAGGCAGTGCCTCTGAGAGAAAATGTATTTGCAGCAAATGTGTTCCAGATTGCTTGTTCTATAAATTCTGAAGTTCATGCTCAAGACTTTATTTCAGTAAGGCCTCCCATTTAGCAAAAGAATGAAAAAATAGAAAAAAACTCTCACTAAATATAAAATGGCAAATTCAACATTTTATGAAAATGATCCTAAAAATGAACTTCCTTTGCTCCCACAGCTATCATAAAATACAGGGCACAATGTCTCTCTTAACCTGGCCTTGTTTAAAGCATCCCTAGGGAAACTGCACAGCAAAATTAGTTCCAGGATCTCAATTTCCATTTCCCCTTGTACCCCCAGAGACATATAGATCCGAGCAAGAGCTAAATGCCTAAAGGAATGAAAGGTGAATTCCCCTTGCATGTTCCTTCTCAAAAAGTGCCTGTATGAAAACACCCTCATCCCTCAGGGAATGTGAAACTCGCTTTTGGTCTCTGTTACCCTGCTTAGACCCATCTTTCACATTTGAAAAAGCCTGAGGTTATTTTTCCTTCTTCTGTGCCTGTTTTTATGTGGCTCTCAGCAGTTTTCAGAAGCACCTGTGAGCATGAGGAAAAGTCCCCTTTTTCCTCTTGCCAGCAATTCACAGAGAGGAAAAGTAACCATGTGCCCCAGGCTGCCCTCGGCCCATCTCTGCTGAGCACCTCAGAGAAGCTCTCTGCTCCCCATTCCCTCCCCATGCTTAGAAAGGTTCTGGAGCAAGGTGGAAAATCCCATTCTTTCATCCACCAGAAATTTAAGGGAACAATATATGCCTTAAATTTGTCTTATATATGTCTGTATCATTGCCTTAAACTTATGATCCTATGAATATCCTGTATCCTTCCCTGTCTGGACAGATATGGCTGCATGAACGAGCTGCTGGTGGGTGACCCTGGGGGTGGGTACAGAGTGCACTGGGGACTTTGCAGTCACCACTCACATATGTCTGCTCATTTTGTGTGGAGCAGGAGGTCTTTCTGTGAAGTAATTGCCCTTCCATTAAGGCAGGGTAAGCACTTCACATTTACCCAACAGCAGGGGCAAATCCTTCCTGCAGAGTACTTAGCAGGCTGGAAAACTCTGCCCCCCTTTGCCTTGCCTCTGTCATCAATCTCAGTTTTCCTCCACTTTTTTGCTCTCTCTCTCACGCATATCCTAACACTTGCACCTTATCTGTTTCCTTCAGCTGTATCCTTGTGTCCAGAATTACTGCAAGACTTGTTGTGAGACTAACAATGTAGTTTGTGTCTTGATACAGGAAACTTTTGCCATTTTCATCTTTGGAGCAGAGTTTGCCTTAAGAATCTGGGCTGCTGGCTGTTGCTGTCGCTACAAAGGATGGAGGGGGAGACTCAAATTTGCCAGGAAGCCTTTGTGCATGCTGGGTAGGCACATGCTCTGTTACAGTTTTCCCCATTATGTCCTTTTCCTTCTAAGCCAGTTTGGGAGATGTCAAAAATCAGGTGACTGGCAGTGCACAGGGCACTGAAATCAGATCTGCCCTTTATGCCAGGACCTGTGTCCTGCTTGGTGTACTTATTTAAAGTAGCCAGCAGTAACAACTAATTTGAGAGACACTTGACTATCTAGTCAGTGAGAAAAAAAATGAATCTTTCTACTCTTCAAGTACATTTTTCTTGTCCTGACTCCCACTACACTTTTCTTACGCTCATTCGCAGGAAGACTCTCTCTGCCTTCAGTTTCAAACCACTTGAGATCCCAACTCTTTACCATCTTCCCCAAACCTCTTTCATACTTATGTTGTGTTTTACAATTTTGTTGTTGTTCTGCGTTTGCAAACAAGTATCTTTGTGATTTCACCCATGTTGTCTTTCAGGCTTGGAAGGCACTGCCTATAATTATCCCCAAAATTACTCATTATTCATGTTTAAATACCCTCCTGCAACTCCTCATCATATCCACAAACCAACCAGCCAACATTTAGGAGCTCACTCTGCCTGGAGCACCTATCATCCCCATTCGTTCACTGATTTTAGGATACCCTCGCTTGTTTTGATGTTCTTCAGGCCAAGCACTGGGTTTTTGTTCTCTATTTGCACAGCACATAGCACTCTGGGGAGCCGTGGTGCTGCATGAATACAAGCCTCTCTTTCCTCTCCCTCTTTTGTTCATCTCGTGGGTCTAAATGATAGACAAAATTGTAACAAATTTGCTTTTTGCATCTGTGCTATCCTCAATTTAGTAATGCTCCTTTGGGTGCTACTGTTGTACAGATACTTATACATCTAGTAGGTTTGTGAAGGCAGCAGAGTGTGAGGAAGTGGGATTGATACTGTCTCATGCCTTCTCAGTAGAAGTGTCATCTCACTTCTGAGAATGAATCCTCCCTGATATCTGGGTAAAGAACAGAAGATATCCTGGATTTATTAATATCATCTCTCATTTGTCACTGGTACAAGTTTGTTTCAAGAATGATTGGAAGTGAATAAATCTGAAATCCACTCTTTTTTGTGGGAAAGAGAATATAAGGACAATTCAAAGACTGAGTGTGCAGAGAATGTTTGAAGCTGTTTGGTGCCAGTTTCTTCTTGTGGAGATCAAAAAGCAGGGGGAAACAAGGAAAAGAAAGAAAACAAAAAGAAGTTATGTAATTTGCATTTCAAACCTCTTCAGTTATCAACAAGTTGTTACAGGGAGCATTTATAAAAATAATCGCAGTACTGACTTTGAGATTTTAGTGAGAAAACTCAGCCAAAATAATAAAATGGTAAGTTTACCATCAAACCTGAATTTCTCATCTGCTGACTTGTTCACCGTGGTGTTCCAGTGGTACCGATGAAGTCAAGGCTGGTTTTCTGTCAGCATTAGGACACTGTTTCTGTGCATCCCTGAGTGAGCTCAGTGTCTCAAGTCCAGTGCATCAATCTGTAAACAGATCCCAAGGCTTTCCAGGAGGTTCTGTGCCTGATACTGACTGTAGCAGCTGCAGATGTCTGATTAATTGGCAAGAGAAGGCACTTTCAGGCAGCCTCAAAGTTTGCCTAGGGAAATTTGCAGCACAACCAGATGGGATTAAGAAGCAGGTGATGGGGCCACTTTTGTTGGCAGGCTTTGTTCTTTTTGCCTTGCAGATATCTTTGTGCTGATTGCTTCGGTGCCAGTGGTTGCTGTTGGGAACCAGGGCAATGTTCTGGCAACGTCTCTCAGAAGCCTCCGCTTCCTTCAGATCCTACGGATGCTCCGGATGGACAGGCGGGGCGGCACGTGGAAGCTTTTAGGATCAGCTATTTGTGCACATAGCAAAGTAAGTGAGGAGCTTGCAGGGCTCAGCTGGGGCCTGGGGAGAAAGAGTAAAAGGAAAGGGAGGGGATGCACAGGTACAGCAGTGCCTTGGGGTTATGTTTAGCAGTTCAAAATACAGTTTTGTTCTTTCAGCTTTATTCCATTTTCCATTCTCTGAACCGTTTCTGCCCCTTGTTTTACCTTTCTGTGCTCAATAGTTGTGCTGGGAAGTGAGAGCATGTTCATTCCTACACATTACAGCAGGAATTTTGCCTTTACTCTGAATGGGAGCAGGGACATCCCTTTTATAGTGAAGGATGCTGAAATCCTTAACAAAAACGCCTGTGAATTTGCAACATGTTTGTAGTGGCTTCTCAGACTTGTCTGATCAACAGATGGAGCAGGACTCTGAAGAGATGGAAAGAGGCTGATTAGCCTGAGAACTGTGCACAGAAATGTGGTTTCAGAGGGAGCTACTGGTAAAATTTTTCTTTGGAGGCAGAGATCAGACAATACGGAAATGGACACAGCGGGAACCCAGACAGGCAAAAATTTCTAAAGTTATCTTTGCTTGATCTAACTTGATGCTGTAGTCAGACACACCCTGCCTTGCACCAGACAGATACTTGTGTTCTTGCATTTTCACAAAACACTATTACAAGTTAAAAACTATTTGCTTAAAAATCCTCTAGATGACATTTCTCATCTGCACAGGATATAGAAAAATTTCATATACTCCACTACATACTGCTTTTTCTAACTCATGAATGACATTCCTGACATTTTAGGGGGTTCTGAAAGTTAAAATGCCAGCTGGCACAGCATATTTAGACTTTGCTTCTGTGTAGGGGCTGATGGGGATACCCAACATGCTTCATTTCTTACCAACTTCTGCTTCTTTCTCATATAAACTTTCTACAAGACAGGTGGCAGATAAACACTTATGTCAAAAATGTTTCTCAGGAAACAGATCATGGAAGAAATCTATGTACCAAAGACATTGTTTAGAAATTGTAAAAGGCTTCATTGTGTGGGATTTCATTCAGATATTACTTATTTGGTTCCCCACCAGGCACTTTTAGACCTCAGCTGGCTGAGGGAGATTAGAAGGGGTTGTGAGAATTTGCTTTACTGGACACAATGACGAAACAATTTTGCTAACAATTTCCTGCTGTGATTGCACACCAGAAATTAGCTAAGAAAGTTTTTCACTTGTCTCAAGATTCAATACAAAATTCTCAGTTACAATTTTTTTTTTCTTTTTTTGTCCTAATATAGTTCTCATTAAATGAATCGGAATATTGATTTTTTTATCTACTTTTGAAGACCTTAAAAAAAAAAGTTTCTGCCTTGTTTCAGATGTTGCTGGGATTTTGACTTGGGTGGCTGCATGTCCCACCTCAGTGGGATTAGACACACACTCCACTTTAGTCGTTCTCTCTAAAACAGCAAAGTTCAGGGTTTGTTTGCACACAGGTTATTTTCAAGGTCTGTTATTGCATGAATTCATATTGGAAACATCATTCATGATGGAATCTGCTTTGATATGGCTGAAGAGATGGAAGTGCATCCTGGAGGTAGGGAGACAGAGCCCTGCAGCCCCCTGTGCCATGGGGGCAGCTAAGCCCTTAACTCAGCTTTCTACAGAACCGTAACTGCAGATTCCTCCAGGCTGCTCCTAAGGAAGACTCCATGTAAGGGCTAATTCTTGTAAATCTCTGCATTATTTCCCACTAAGTGCTGAGCTGGGCTGGTCATGGATGTGACCGAAGCCAGCAATGACAGCTCTGCTGTTACCCTCTGTGCTTCTCTCTCTTCCTGTTGTTTACTCTGCCACTGTGGATATTGAGGCTCTTTTCAGCCCCTCCATGTTTATCTGTTTCTTTTGCAGGAACTCATCACTGCTTGGTACATCGGGTTCCTGACACTCATCTTATCCTCGTTTCTTGTTTATCTGGTTGAAAAAGATGTTCCTGAAAAAGATGCTAATGGGGTGGAGATGAAAGAGGAGTTTGAAACCTATGCAGATGCACTGTGGTGGGGGCTGGTAAGTGACTCCAAAAATACCTTATACCCTTCTGAAAAACTTCATATCCGAGAAGAGATAAAGTTTTAGAGATCATAGTGCAAGTGCTGCTGTATTTGGGTGAAGAGCACATTACCCACGTAACATTACCAAAGTAGGGGTGCCCCTACAACCAATTAACAGAACTGACAACCCTGTTGATTTTCAGGTTGATTTTCAGACACAGGCCCTTTAGGTGCTTAAACCTCCTTCAGAAATCAAAATATGTTCCTGGTGTCTGGGAAACCTCTCTTTTAGAGGAGCATCTCTTCAGGTGTAACTGCAGTATGGGGGACTGAGCTCTCATGCCAGCAGTGTCCTGCCTGTGAGAGCTGCACCCCTCAGAAAATGACAGAACTAGAGCTGGTCAGTGGATGGGTCTGTTGGGCTGTCAAAGAGCACCAAATGTTTGGGCAGTTGAGGTAGGCACTCATGGAAGTTTGGTTCTTAAGGAGCCAGTGACTGAAGATGTCTCTGGGTTCAGATCCAGGAAGTAGAAAAATATTCCTGGAAAGCCATTGGTGGTAGGATGCTGAACAAGAGGGACCTTTGATACCTCTGTTCTTGTCTCTTCTGACAAAGAGAGAACTATTGGTTTGCACCACTACTCATTCAATCCCAGAATGTTCCTGCCATTACGGAACTCGTGTTGCTTTGCTACTGATAACCAAGGAAGACTATGTCATGCTGTGACTAAAATTCAGCAGCATATTTTTTATTTGATGTGGTTCACTCATAAATGTAAGACACCCCCCTCCCCCCATTATTAGTCAAAAGATACCAAGTGTTGCATAGAACACCTGGATATGCAGGCCTTTTATATCCAGCACATTGAACTATTGTCTCAGTGGTTAGAAGAAGTACACAGTTGGAGATTAACAATTGTGCCAGAAAGGAGCAAATTTTCACAAAGTCATCTTTGTTTTAAAAAGACCAGGACTTCAGGTAGAGCTAGTCCTGGCTTACCATTAAGGGTTTGCAAGCTGTCAACTGGCAAATCCCATTCCTAACAGTGCACTGATGGTGGGCAGGAGACTCACGTGGAGTTCTCTCACAGCAAATGCATCCAAAAGAGGCAGCTGCTTTGATACTAAATCCATTCTCCATGCAGTGCCTTGGGACTACGATGCCACCAAAAAATTTGGTTGGCCCATCATCAAGGTCCTATTTCACAAAGCTGGGCAAAAGCACCCATAGGACTAAGTGAGTTATGAAGCTTTCATGGTGACATTTACACAGAGCTGTTGATTTTGTTTTTCTTACATCAAGTCTTGGTCCTTCTGCCCCCAGATCACCCTTGCTACGATTGGATATGGTGACAAGACCCCCAAAACATGGGAGGGACGGCTGATCGCAGCCACATTCTCTCTCATTGGAGTCTCTTTCTTTGCTCTTCCTGCAGTAAGTACCTTCCCCTCCTCTGTTAGACCCAGCCCAGCGCTGTGCCCTTGCAAAAAGAAGGTAAAGTTAATAAAATCACCGGTGGAACCAAATCCCTTTTTAAGAGGTACTCCAGAGAATTGAGTGGGTCTGTATCAGTAAATGGAACTTGTTTCTTCCCAACTTGCACAGAGCCTATTGGGAATAATATATCACCCCAATACTCATCAAATCACTATGTGGGCATTGTCTGGCAGTGCTGGTTGGCACAAGACAAAATTAATCCAGCAGGTGAACAATCTGGGAAACCACAAGGCAGTTCATGAGACTGTACATTGGCACGTGGTAGTTTACTCTTATTGACAAGACATATTTTCAAAGTATTTAGGGCCCACTATTTTAATAATTAAAATTGGGCCCATATTTCCTTTGTCTGCAAAGTCCTCAGATAATGAGAAAAGATCTGACTGAGATGGGCTGAACAGCAACAGAAATTGTCCCAAGCCCAGATTTTAGGATATTTTTCCTTTAGATCCAGACTTGGAAAGAATTTCACAGAGGATGACAAGTCCTGCACACCCAAATCCAAAGTATGTTTTAGCACAGCTCTTGTATCACACAAGCAGAGTTTCACTCTACCCTGAGTGGAAAGTAACACAGCACTTGGCCACCTCCAGCTTGGAAAGGCAGTAGACATTCAAGAAGCCTGTTGAGGACCTTAAGATGATTTGGTGTGGCTGTGGTCCTTGAGAGGATCATGACATCCTCCTGTCCCGTGAGTGGAGCAGCAGGAAAGCCATGGGAACTGCACAAGGATTCCGTGTAGCCATCTCCACCCACAGACCTGCTTCCTCTCATCACTGATCCCTTCTTTTCTGAGTAAGAAATGTCTAAAATCTTCCATCACTCTATGCTTTCAGGGCATTTTGGGGTCAGGGCTGGCACTGAAGGTCCAGGAGCAACATCGTCAAAAACATTTTGAGAAAAGAAGAAAGCCAGCAGCTGAGCTCATTCAGGTTTGCAGCCACTTTCCTCTTCCTTGAAAAAGTGTTGTGCATGAAGACTGCTGCATCATGTTAACCAGGGCCACCACTCCTCCCCTGCCCAAATTCTCACTTCCCATTGCAGGTGGTGAGAATTGTGTTTGTCAATTTTTTCACACCAATCTAGATAATCCAAATGCCCTTGCAGTTTTGAGGAATCTTTCAACTCCCAGAATATCTTTCAGAAGAACAGTGTCTTTTGACAAAAGGGTCTCGTCTGCTAGCTTCTGGAAACCACCTGGCTTCTGCATCACTGTCAGAAAATCACAGAAAACAAGCTGTTGAAAATGCATTCTTTACAAAATCCACATTTTTTCAGTTCCACTCAGAAAATGCTTTTCTGTGCAAACAGAGTTATGTTGTTATTGATGTGAAGACAGCAATAGAACGCAATAGACAGTGACAGTTTCAATCAAGGCAAATAACATAAAAAATATGTGTGGGTTTTAAAAACTAAAACACACCCTGTATCTTCTGTTATGTCACTGGATGATCCAAAAAATTCAATGGGAAGACAGTCCTTAGCTCACTTGGTCTTCAGTTATGGGCTTTGTTATGAATTCAGGATATTAAGTTTAAAATCATTAGTCCGTGTGCTGACAAATTTGAGAGGATTTACTCTTACTAGGTATGGAGCACATCCTGATGGCAATGAAGTAAATGGCAGCATTTTTACAGAGGGACAGAGAAAGTTTCTGTGTTATCAAATGGAAGCATTAGTGCTCAGGATCAAACCAGTCCTCAGGAGAAACAGACTGAGTGGCATTAAAATTAATGACTGTTCTCATTAAAAACACAGTTTAGCAAACGTAGGGGGCTGCAGGCATGAGTTGTGAATGGAATTCACCTTTTACATTAAAGCATCTCCTCTTGATGCCTTTTTCTTGGTCTTAAAATCAAGAGCCAAACATGGTTAGAGGGGAAAAAAGGGATTTTACCTTGGCATTTATTTTAAGGATCCTTGGTGCACTCCGTCCAGGTGGAGCACGCTGGAATGCACATCTGAATGCACACCGAAATGCACACCGATAATGCACCCTCGTGAGCACCCCCGAAATGCACACCCACAATTATTTGGGTATAAAATTATAGACTTTACCAATTAACACATCTATCAAAGATTCCCCAATGAGATGCTGAGTAAACCCCCCTCTCCGAGGAGCCTTCCCCCCTGGACAGGCCTATCTTAGTTTACAAAATGTGTTCCAGAGAAGACCTTGGTGTCTGAGGCTTCTGAGATGTTTGTTCTCCTGGCTTAANTAGAATACATGCTTTTAGTCACATCTTACATTGTAACCTAGGACATGGGCCTATGCTAGTTATCAAAACTGAAGAATTAGAAGTATGTGGGCTAAAAGGCCTCTAAGAATACATAAAAGTTATACAAAAGAGTATGTAGAGGGGGTATATATAAAACAAAAAAAGCATCATGGCATCACTCTCTTCAGGTAGCTTATTTAGCAACAGTGGGGTCTAGGTATGTGTTTAGAGAAATTTTTTTGGAGAATTTTAATTTGAACTAAATGCTGAAGTAGAAAATTTCTCAGCAAAATTTCCTCTGATGATACATTAGGAGGCAAGCTATCTCAAGCACTTCCAGAATTACTGGTCAAGTCCAGCAGTGCCTGAAGCTCTTTTAGATGTACCAGACAGGAGAATAAAACCAGTAAAGCCTAATGTAATGTCATGTTCTGTTGGTAGTTCTCTCCATGTCCTAGCTCCTTTAACAGCCCTCCCAAATCATAATCCAGTGTCAATAGTTTTTCCATACAGTGACACTCATTTGGTATGGCTGATTAGTAGTTAATTTCCAGATAGTCACTCAGGTGCATCGTTGTGTTCTTTGAAACAGTCTGGCTGCAGTCAGCTGGGAAATAACTTTACCTAACACTAATTATTTCCTCTCCCTTGTAATTCAGGCTGCCTGGAGATACTATGCTACTAACCCCAACAGGATTGATTTGGTTGCTACCTGGAGGTTTTATGAATCAATTGTATCATTTCCATTTTTCAGGTAAGTGCATTGTCCACATCTCCATCATAATTTTCTGTGAAGTATCAGTCAGGAGAGGAAAATAGAATTTATATATATGTTAATGAGGCTTTTGTAGGTAACACATAGTTTCCAGAAAACTCTTCTGAGGAAGAGGAATCTTTTTTGAGGTAGTGGTTTAATTTCAGTCACCCCTTCTGAGTTCAGTGAAAGCGTTCCATACATAAAGACATTCAGATATAATGGATGCTTATATGTTTATGGCTATTAGACTGATCCTCACTCTCCTTGCCGGTCAAACAGGCACCTTTATCACATTTAGGTCTTAACATTTTAAAATGTTGTTTTAAAAAACCCATTTGAAAAAAAAAATTAAAAACCCTATGAAAAGCCAAGAGTTTTAGCTACAGACTTTCAGCTACTAATAATGGGCATTTCGTATCCAAGTTAGTGCTTTAAACTTTTTTCTGGACTTGCTGTTGTGCCTCATTCTGAAAAAAGTGCCCTTAAACTTCTGTTCAACTCAGAGGTCTCCACGAGTAGTTGTGCTCACTGCACTGATACTGAAGCTCCAGCTGTTGCTCAAAACTGACTTGAAATGTTTCAGACTCCTGCTTTCTCAAAGGGAAAATTACAAATATTCACCCTTTCTTTGTTTTATTCACAATATATTTTTGGAATTGATTTCAGGTACTTCAAAAAGGAAACCTCTACAAAAAAAAAACAAAACCAAAAAACCCAACACCATAAGCATTTAATTAAGGCTCAGTACATTTCTTTCCTTTTCTTTATCTCTTCTCTGTCTATTCCCACATTTTCCATTACAGAGTAATTTCTTCAGGATTTCTTGACTCCAGGGTTTTTTCAGAGAATAACTCTCAGACTCATAAGGAGTCTGGACTCATTACTGCGACTTCAAGCTTCCTCATTGTATGCAGGTTCTTCTGTGATTCAAATGCAACCTGTGATTTAATAGGTGTTTTGCAAATAAGGTCCTGGGAGAGAGGGCAGGGGAGATCACTTCTCACCCAAGACCGGATTGCCCACCTTAGCAGCACAGATTGGTTTCAGGAATCTATATCACTTTTTTTTTGCTTTATGGCTAGTTGAAAATGTAGCTTTTATTCTGCTTTTTCTGTCAGTTATGGCCACAGAACAAAAGATGTATAAGGTATTCACAGTAGATTAGCAATTTATATTTTAAAAATATGCTGAATTTATTATGTGATTCTTCTCTCCTTGCTTTCTTGTAATGCATCCTCTCTTCTATAAAAGGAAAGAGCAATTGGATGGTACTGCCAGGTATGTAGCTGCCATTATTATATATATATGTTTTAATACAGCTAGTGGAGGATGCAAGCTAAATAGTTCTTTGTGGATTCATGAGCTGTTAACTAAAACATGTTACTAACACCTCAGGTAATCATTAAAAATTATTAACAAATCCATTTCCTAACTGCTTGCTTTTTTTCCCAGTTGAACAATACAGCTAACATGCTAATTGTACAAAGCCAGTGTTGCTTGCTGATTGTCTGTAAACAGCTTTATTGTTTGTTATGACTAATCATGGTCTAGATTTCTCCTGATCCGTGCTTAGGGTTCAGCATCCAGGGTTTAGCATCCAGGCTGTTTTGGGGGAAATTCAAGATTCTGGTTGCTGTTGTTGCTCCACAGTCTTGCACAGAGCAATGTTGTGGTGTGGGTCAGTGTCAGTTCAACATGTGCAAAGATTTCTTGGCAATAAAGACAAAGATGGGTGTCTAAGATGGAACAGCAGGATAGTCAGTCTCTCTGGCAGTACTGTAAAAGCTACATTAGATTTGAGGCCTTGGTCCCTTCCCAGCTGAAAAAAAATGGAAAAGCCCCCTATCACACCAGGGAATTTACAAGCAAAGAGAATGAAGGAGTCATCAATCCTAATACTGGGTAGTCACTGAAGACTATAGCAGAGCAGTCACTGTCAGTCAGCCTGCAAGGTCTCAAATGGAAATGACACATTTATCACTCTTTTCAGCTAAGTGGAAGAGTCAAATGCACATACAACAATTGTAAGTCAAAACTTAATGTTAAACTGCTATCAATGGGTCACCCACAATGAAATTCTAGTGAAAAAAAAGGATAAATAGTTCCACAGACTCATGCTGAAGCTGCTTCCTTTTGCATCCCCATTTACAGCGCAGAGAAAAGGAACAAGAATTGTAGCAATATTTGAAAACAGTAAGCCAGAAGTCAGGTCTGAGTTCCAGTCCCTGGCCTGATGAAAAAATTATGTTTCTCATCTTGTTTTTTAAACATTTCATGCAACACGTGACAACTTCAATAAAGGAAGGGGAACAAAAAAATAAAGATTAACACTTGCTCTTCTCCTATGAATTTTTTTTGGTTCAAGCCTCATTTAGCAGAAAAGAAAAACCTATCCCAAGTTTTCTAGCAATACAGGCAAGTGCTCTAGTGGCAAATTATTGGGAAAGGATGTCTTCCTCCTCTTGCCACCAAAATCATGAGCTCACCTGCCCCTCCTCAAAGACTGACTGGGTGGGAGGTACCCAGTTTGTGAACCCCCATGGACCTTAAGTACTTTACAACCATGGCACTGCCCAAGCTAAGCAGTCATGAGCAAGCTCAGTTGCATTAATGCAGATGTTTGGAAATTTTAACCATCTCCAGTGTTGGTAACAGCTGAATTTTGGTTTTTAATATGTAGAGGAGAGCTCAGGAGCTGAAATCCTTTTGAGTATGTAATTCCGTACCTTGAGTCAAGATGTTCTGGCTGAGATGCAGCAGCAGATTAGAATTAGGTAAGAGAATGACTCCTGCAGTTTACTGCTGGTCACAGCCCCCCTGGAGAAGCTCCTGCACCTGCAGCAGTTCGTGGAGTAGCTTCTGAGTTATTGCAGCTTTCAGGCCAATGGAATCATTTTATGTCGACACACTGAATTAAAAATGGAAAAGTATGACTCACAGCTCAAAATCTTTAAAACTATAATCCCAAGGCCCCTCATTCTAGCTGGATATATCTTAGTTTTATTTTGTTACATATGTAATAACCCTCAGCAAAATCATTAGTACACCTGCATGGGAGCCTTCCTGCTAGCAGGAATGTGTTAATGGAATGAAGCATTAAATTAAAGGGATTGGAAACTCTCCAGGTAAGCAGACATATAATGGTACTTGTGGGAACATCCACTGACTTCAGTAGAAATGGGATTGAGCCATAAAAACTGGTTGTTTTGACAGTACTACCTCCCATCTCTCATAAAATTCTTATTTACAAACCAGATAATTAAAAAAATAGTGAAAAAAAAATCTTCTTCCTCCTACGGTGATTTAGTATAGAAATTATTACCTGTACCCCACTGAAGTTTGTGCTTTGACTGTATTGAAATAAATGAGCAATAAGGGTTCTAATGGGAGAACAGCCCATAAGTGCCCTCAGTCTCCAGGTTCTTCCATCAGTTAAGTACTTAATGAGAAAGCTGCTGTAGTAATCAGTGGCATTGTCTGATCTGTGGTTGACAAAGGAGAGAGAAGAATTGGCCCAAAGCTTTCACAGAAGCTTTTAATAAACTAAAAATGAGGCCTGGCTGTGTCAAAATTTGAGGATGGGAAGTGGCAGGGTTTCTACAGAGCAGTGTAGAATCACTTTAGGAGCTCCACAGTTCTAGAGTTGCACTCTGTGACAGATCCTTCTAGGATCTCTCCTAGATCAGGAGAGAAGCAGGAGCTGTCATCATGATGAAGTCACAGATAGATACAGATCCTTGTTCTTAGACCATTTGGGAAGAACACAGGGGTCAAAAATGAGTAGAAAAGTCCATTTCAGAATTTGGAACCCAAGGCAAGGCTGCAAGGAAGGACTTCTCGTAATGGAAAATCAAGTAAATTTTGGCAGCAGCCCAAGGCTTTATTGAAGCTCCCTTTAAACTAAAACTGTGAAGATGAGAGATGTGATGAAGAGGACATTGGACTGCCCTGGAACTCAACTCTGTCCTGTAAACAGTGAAGGGAAGTGGTAGCTATGATGCTGCTCTTTAAGAACAGCATCTTCCCTATAGGCCCTGTATAGTCCCCCAAACCAGGAGGAACTGGGGCTGTGCTCTCTGTGGCTCACTGATGATGAGTTTACTGACTTCATGCCAGAGGTGCCACTGGCTTTTTCTTCCCTAATCAATGCCTAAACCACACAACCCCATGAAATTGCAGATAGCAATTTCTTTTCTCCCCTTTTCGCAAAGCCTTTTCATCAGTTCAGCTCTCAAGAAGCTTTGTGAGGAAGAGATAGTAATGCTCAATTCTGCTGGAGTGTAGTGAATCATTCAGCAAACATTTGGGAGCCTGACCTACATTTAGGATGGGTGTTTGCTTGCTGGACATTTTGTTTATTCTGGATCAAATTTTTATGTCGATGTTTGGGGAATGAGTATTGGGGCCTGATTTTTCAGTGCTGCTGGTAGCAGCTGTTCCACTTATTTTGACCAGTGTTGAAACTTGTATGTACAGGCACTTTAGTGAAGAATTTTGAACTTTCTCCCAGGGTCTTGTTCCTAATCCTCATTGTCCAACTGCAGAACTAGACATCAGGAGAGCACGTATATTCCTAGACCTATTATTATGTGATTGCAGAAAAGTAATTTATCCCTGTTTCCTTATCTCTACAAGATAAATAATATTTCTGTGCCATTTGAAGTTGGTTTGATTTTTTTAAGTGGCATAATCAGTACCTGTCCTTCCTATTATGTGAGTATGAAACAGTTCATGAAGTGTGGTGCATTTTTGTATTGCCAGTGCTAACAACAAAATGAAAACAAAACCTTACTTTGCAAGGTGTAAAATTTCACTGCCAGCATTTCATCCTAATACATCTGCCCAAAACAGGAAGGAGAAAAAAGCCACTCTGATCTGCACACTACATTAACTGCAAATGAAAGGCTGTTCCCATTCTTTTTCATAGAGCTTTTCATGGGTAATCATTAACGTCTCATCTTAATAACTTTTCTTCACTTTACAGTAATGTCATGTTTAGTAGGGAGTCATTCTTTGGATCAAGCCTCACAAGAAAACTTAGGTATATACATTCAAGTAACAGTTGAGCCTTATTCTTTTCATATTTCTTGCATGCCATTCTTTGCCTGCACTTTCTGTTTTTACTACAGTAGTTCACCTAACCACCATCAAAAGTAAGGGACAATAAGATTGAAAAGTTATTAAGCCTAAAAAGAAAGTTGCATGACTTTGCAAATAGTTAATTGTTCTGCTGTTCAGAAAACATGGGATATTATCCTGGCTCTCCCAACTGTCTGCTTAGCAACAGGTGCTTTTCTCTGTTTCCATAGAATGGAGATGAAACTAGCCTAGTCTGCAAATAATTTTGAAATTTACTGTGAGAAAAATACACTATAAGAGCTAAACTCTGTTCCTTATGCAGTCCCAACCCTGCCAACACAATTCATGCAAGTTACTTTGAATTTGAGTTCAGTGGAACAACATCTTTGCATGTGTATTTGCAGGTTCTGGTTCAGCAAATGGAAAACAAGTGGATGCTTTTGAGTATCTAAATAAAGTTAGTGACACACTTAAATTTCTTTCTGAACTGTGACCTAAGATGTAGGACAAGAACTTTATCTTCCTGCAAAGAGACATAGAAATAATTTGTGGCATTTCAGGAATATGAAAGACACATCATTAGAAATACTATTTTGGCTGAATTGCAAAGTGTTTTACTCTATCCCACACCTTGCTGCCATTCAACTTTAGCTGGTTGTTCTCATTCCAACTTCATTCCACAAACATGAAAACATCAACATGCAAGTCAGCTTTTCTAGCTGCAGCTCTTCAGCTTTTGAGAGCAGCAAGTAAAGCATTCCATTTTTTCATTTGATGATTGGCCCATGCAAAATAGTCAAGAGACTTTGATTTTGCAGTTTTATTTGCTTTCTAGTGCTTGATACATGATATGTTCACTTCAAAGCAAAAAGTGGTTCAGCATCCATATTGTTTCAACCTACAATGGCTGCATCCATTGGTGAAAAATATCCATCCTGTTTTCACAATGAATTGGATTTGGATTATTCTTCCCATAGATTTATGTGACATTGTTTATTTTCATCCATCTCCAATCCCTTTAGAAAGTGTGGATGAGAGAAAGGGCTAAGCAAAGGCCTTTAGTGTGTATAAAGGCTCTTTCTTTTTCTGAAGGGCATCAAAGTTGAGCTGAAGTTTTGACTTGTGCTCATGTTTATGGGCAGATAATGTGGATGGTTGGTGAGACTGGATTTTGAGTCATACCCACCCTTGAATACTAATGAGGACGTACACCACCAATTGGCTTAAAAGGGATGTTTCCTCCTCAGACATTAGAAACCTGCAAATTTAGACCTCAAGATTCAGGATGCAGAGTGAAGTCTTTAGTTTTCAGGATGCTGTAGTCAACCATTTTGAGACAGAACATTTTTGTGAGATCCTCTCTGAAGAAAAGAATGCTACTCAATAAAAGGGAAAGCTGATTGGCTAAAGTTTAGAACTACTCAGAAATTCAGAATGTTCTTTTTTTTAATCTTATGAAAGCTCATGGACTCTCTGAGATCAGTTGAACATGTTCACTGCAGAACTCATGTCTGTCATAACATTAGTTTGGTGCTAATTTCTATTAGGAAGTGTTCAAAGAAGAATACAGAATACTTCTGGAAACCTCATTCAGAGTGCTTGATTTTCCAAAGCTAAGTTCACCCATATAAGTTCAGCTGATAAGGTACAAAAATACTGGAGTAAACATGACTTCCTTCTGCTTCCAGTTACTTAAGACTAATTACATCTAGTGATTCTAAACTGTGAAAAATATGGAAAAACTTCCTGATTTTCATTTGCCCATGTTAGGTGAAAGTGGTAAATCCATAGCAGAGGGCTGTTTGGTTCACTCTTAGAATTAATTCACTATTTTTCTCCTTGTACATGTACCATTTGTTTATGAAACTCCAATACTAGGAAAAGGATAGAGAGGAGAGTATCTGGCTTGCATGATGGGATGCAAATGCATTATTTCTTTGCATGACTATTTCTGGAAAATATTTCTAGTTCAGTGGTTCCCACTCTTTATTCTGAGCAAGGGTAAAACGTGCTGCAGAGGCCAACCATCTCTTGTATATCCAGCCACCAAATTAATCTCTCAGATGGTCAAAAATAATTCCCACTGCTCTTGGGGAACAAAAATTTAAGAGCTGATTTTTTCTTTAGGTAGGAAGAAACTGTCTGCACTACTTTCACCTTCCTCCCTTTCTGGTGATCTGTATCTACGACAGAGTTAAGGAATTCTCATCCTGGGTCTTCAAAGACACAGGGTTTGGAACCCATGAGGGAGAGGATNCTCCCTTTCTGGTGATCTGTATCTACGACAGAGTTAAGGAATTCTCATCCTGGGTCTCATTTCAAAGACACAGGGTTTGGAACCCATGAGGGAGAGGATGCAATAGCATGCAAGACAAGCCATGGCAATGTATCTGAGCTACTCAGAGAAACTACCCTGCATTTTTGTCAGTGTGTTTGGGATGGATTTGGATCTCCCCAGTTTCTGGAACCATGCTGGAAGTTGAGAATCATATTTTATTGTATGTAAGGAAGCCAAATGAAGTGGCAGCACTGTACCAAGGGGAGGAAGAGTAGCTAACATGAGGAGGAGTCTGAAAGACTAGCAGCAGCACATGAACCTGTGGGTGGGAACCACTGTCCTAGCCCCTCTCATGAAGGATCGTGTGATCAGCGCATGCTTCGTGCCCTGGGACTGAGCCATGCGCATGCTGCTTTAATGGAGGAGACTGCGTCATGAGAAAAAAATGTTTCCTCAGTTCTTTTAAAAGATCAATGAAAACTAAAACCCCAGCAGATCCAGATTTCATCCCTTGGAAATGAGAATAAAGTCCATTTTTTTTCCTGATGACAGATAGTCATTATCTGGAAAGAAGCTTGGGTTTTGTTTTGGGTTCTTTTGTATACAACACACGGTTGTATATTTTGATGTGAAGCTGATGAGTTATTTTCTGATGATTTTACTGCTCTGGCTGCCGGATATGAACACAATTGTCTGTATTAGTTTCATAAACATACTGTTATGAATATGAATGTTACTTTAAGGGTTAATCTTCAGGATTCAGTTAATGAGGAAGGCTTCAGCTCAGGTAACTTTAACTTAAACTAGAGACCTGCTTTTTGGATGACTTCTCATCAAGCTCTTTCTGTAGTCAATAACAAGAGCCAAGTTGCCCAAGCGTAATGTCATCCCAAGCTGAACCACACTTTCTCTACTCACTGGTTAGGGTTGCTGATTCCCACTGATAATAGAAATGAGTCTAAAGAGTAATCTTAGACAGGAAGTTTAACTTTTTTAACAGCTTACAACAGATCAGATGGGTTCTAGCTCCTAAACCTAAGATGCTCAAGCAATAGTCTTGGGAGAACAGTTTCTTCCTAAACTGACACTTATCAACAGGGATAGCTGAGAAACTCACTGAAAAGAGAATTTGGGAATGCTTTCAGTTTGTATTATCTACCTTAAGCCCCATCCCACTGAAAAAACACCAAAAAAAAACCCACTCCACAAATGAGCGTGCCAACATATGCAGTGGAAAATGTCACTGCAAATAAGTAGGGTTTTGTGATGAATGCAAAGGAATATTTTGTTCTGATTTTATCTATGAGAAGGATATCCAGTCTTGTTCAGTCCTTGTCTTGCATAGCTCTATGACAGATTTCTGCATATCTTGCTTGTATTTCTGTCCTATACTTAAAAAAAAAAAAAAAAAAAAANCATAATTAAAAAAAAAAAAAAAAAAAAAAATCACTAGATTAAGATTTTGGGTACTTTGCATCATCCACTGACCCTTTTCTTTCTGATATGATCGCTATAGATCCTTGCCTCACTTTATGCTTCCTTTTTTTCTGGAATGTAAGGCAGTTATCACAGGAGTTTTAAGGGGCAAACTTTGGGACAAATGGATATGTATTTTGAAGAATTAAGCAAGTTTCTGGAGAGAGAGTCAGAGGCCACATGTAATGACAACTATCTTGTTTTAATATAGTACTAAATGGCTTTTCATAAACAACAGAAGTCTTTTGCCTCACCTATTTTTCTGCTTCTTTGCCTTTCAGGTTCTGTTTCTTAAAGATATTTTTCTCTTGAGAACTTCTCTATAGTGTTACTAACTCAACTCTTGTGACATTTAGAATGTTGCTCGAAGCCAGTGTGTAGTATGTGACCACTTGACTCTTTCTTTCATTTGAGATTCATCTATCAATCCTCTATTGTCAGTGACCTGTAATCCCCCCACTTGGAGAAAGCTGATCTCCACAACAAGCCTGTTGCACAATTTTTCCAGACCCAGAAACAAACTTTGTCATTTTATTATCACTGAACAGATCTCCTTATCCTAAACCTGCTTTGATTTCTTCCTTCTTGTATCTTATTTCAGAGTCTCCTTCAGTCTGCAAAGATCACCACCAGGATGTTCATGCCTCACTGCTCTTTTTTCTTTATATTAAGGAAATACTCACTCTCACATGCTCACTCTCTCTAACACCTTCAGGCCCATCACTTTGTGTTGCCTGGCTGACTCTGTTATCACTCAGCTAGATTTTTGGTGCATTTCTTTGCGTGAAATTTCTTTTCAGTAACGTGTCATGATTCTAGACTCTTTTTGACCAACCTTCTCAAAATTAATTCCTCCTTCAAACTTTGATTTTATTATTAATGAGACATGAGAATTTATTTTCCCTACTTTACCCACCAAAAAAACCCCATATGCAAATCATTCTGTTGACTTTTACTTTCTCACCTTTATATTTCATGCCCTTTCAAACTTGCTCATTAGCTATCTTCTCCTGTATTTATTTGTCCTATGTATGGCAGCTAAGTGCTTGAAGAATCCAAATTTCACAGAGAGTTGAGACATTTGTCTTGTAAAGCAACACTGCTCTCAAATGTGGCCTCTGAAACTGAGAAGTGAAAATGATGCAGAAAAGAGAGTGCAGGATTCTCCCAGACTTAGTAGAACACAAATCATGCTGGGACTCTGCTCCCACCATCAGTTCAGCAGTGACAGAACCTTGGTGGGCAAAGCAGATCAAGATTCCACCCCAAAAGCAAGATCTATGGAAATAATTTTTGAAATGAGTTCTTAAGCCCAAATATGAGACTGCCCAAAACATATTTTGTCACAGATGTCAACAAGCAGCATCTCGCATTTTTCTACAAATAAGGAAATAATTTTTGCTCAATACATTTTTCTGCACTTTGTGCATCTTTTCCCCATGCCAGGAATTCTTCAGAAAATGACATTAGGGCAAGTTCATTTAGACTATCCTTATTCTTCACTCAAATCCATGATTTTATCTCCTGGAAATGCTGATATATCAGGACTAATTCTGTGTCTCCATACCCAAGTCCTTCTTAGTTGCCACTTGAGTACTCACACACACATGCACTTCATGCATGCAATGGCAGAAGTGTCTGGATTTCCTAGGCTGCAGAAACCACATTCACAAGTATTTTCATATCAGAAAGAAAGATCAGAGGGGTTGAAAAAACTTCCTACCCAAAGGTTTGGTGCTTGCATCTTTTCTTACGGGGAAGCCTGCATTTCATTACTCCCTGGGTCAAAGATACGTTAACCAGAAACAGATGGTGACGATGAGGACCCCAGTAATTTATGGGGAAAAAAAAACCAACACAGAAACTTGCAACAGCTGTGATGTTCAGTGCTCAGATAACATCCGTTGTGGTTGAATACTGCAACAGACAGAGCTCTGAGATAGAAATAGGTCCTCTTTCAGACTTGCAACATCTGCACACATCTCCATCTTTGTCCACTATATCCCTGCACAGGGGACCCTGCCCACGTTTGCCTTGCCTGCCAGCAGGTTTAGTGGCTGCAGCTGAGCCTCCTGCACAGATACCTCACTGAAGACCTGTTAACTCTTTCTCCTGGTAACCATGGCTGTTCATCCTTCAGCTCTGCTCTCACCTGTGGCTCTTAGAAACTTGCGAGTTGTAACAGCTTCTTCCCTCCCCACGCTCTACTTGCTTGGCCTGGTGTCCCACACAGAACTGCCTCTTGTTCATGTGGGCACAATTTACCTCTCCCTAGAGCTGTCCCGACATCCAGGAATGTGTTAAAAAGCAGGCTTTCTTCCCATGGCTTAGACCTGCTTCTTTTTTTTTTTTTTTTTTTCAAATGTTAAATGGACAAATATTTGAGTAGCAAAGTGAACAAGCAGATCATATGTTTATACCATCTATCACCTACAAAATGTTCAGAACATATATAAGCTGATATACTCACTAGCAAATTTCTTTTCTGTTTCTCTTTTCAGTGGTATTAGTGGTTACCTTTAAAACCATTAGAGTTATCAAGTTGTCAGGGGGATTAGAGATGCTGGTAAAATGGCAGGTAGATGACATTCTGTCTCTGTGTTGTCACTGAAGGACAAATGTATTCAGGCAGTAAATCTCTAAGAAGACAGACAGTGCAAGGAATCATCAGAGGAATAAAATTTGTCACCTCGCTACAACTCATCATGGTGGAGAGAAAAGAGGGTAGCCTGTCCTACCATGTCCCTAATCAGTGTTTGGCAATGCCTTGCCAGAGTTTTGCTGGTGATTTATTTGGTTCACAGCACATCTGATTTTATTTTATTCCTGGCTGAGAGAGTTGGGGTTGTTATGTCTGGATAAGAGAAGGCTCTGGGGAGACTTGAGAGCACCTTCCACACCTAAAGGGAGACTGCAAGAAAACAGGAGAGGGATTTTAAACAAGGGCTTGTAGTGGCAGGATGAGGGGGAATAGCCTCAAACTGAAGGAGGGCAGGTTTAGATTAGACATTAGGAATAAATTCTTCACTGTGAGGGAGGTCAGGCACTGGAACAGGTTGCCCAGAGAATTTGTGGATGCTCCATCCCTGGAAGTGTTTTAAGGCCAAGCTGAATGGGGCTCTGAGCAACTTGGTCTAGTGAATGACATCCCTGCCCATGGCAGTAGTGTTATTTCATGTCTTAATAATAGAACTACTGCTTCAGTTGTGCTACGTGAGCTGAAGCACTGGGATACCTTGCGTGGAGAGGATAGCACGACCCTCTGGTAACATTTTCAACATTGATACCAAAAAATGCTCATTAAAAGCAGTTAATTATCTGTGGAGCTTAACTGTTGTTTACGAAGACATTGATTTATTATGGTAGCCCCAGCAGTGTCCTTGTATACAAAACAATTTTTTAGCCCATTATATACTTAAAGCATCATGAAAACAAGTTGATAGTGTACAAAGGAGGAAAATGATTACTTTTGCTTATTTTGTAGCCAAAAGCTGGGTCTCTTGGATCGGGTTCGTGGTACCAATACTAAAGGAAAGCTATTTACCCCTCTGAATGTAGATGCCATTGAAGAAAGTCCTTCAAAAGAGCCTAAGAATATTGTCTTGAATAATAAGGAGCGTTTTCGCACTGCATTCCGAATGAAAGCATACGCTTTTTGGCAAAGCTCAGAAGGTAGCCCATCTGTGTTGATTTCTTTGTGTGCATCCCCTGTTCTCCCCATTTTACTTTGTTCCTTTGCATATTCTGTTGAAGGTTTGTGACTTTCTGGGACGAGCATGTGTGGTACCTGGTTTTATGCGATACGTTTGGGGAATCCCAAGAAAAAGAGTCCTGGAGTGCAGGCAACACGGTGCTTGAAATCAAACAGCCCTTCTTAAAAACAGCAATTGATATGGGATAAAGCCAGTGCTGGATTCAGCCTATTTGACCTGGAAAAAGAGGACACACTGGGCAGTCAATCTGTATCCCCCAAAAAGCACATGCCATCATGGCTTGGTTTATCAGCAAGGATGCTCTGCTAAGGCAGCTCCCTCCTGGACTGCATCCAGCCCTGCAGCAGCCTGTGTCCAGGCATCTCAAATACGCCCTCACTGCCATCTCATTAAACCTTGTTTACAGAGTCAATGTCTTCTTCCTTCCCCCTCTCTCCCCAAGTCTGCTTCCCCTCAGAGATTTCCATTGGGTCTCCATGCAACATTATAGGGCATTTTTCCTCTCAGCTTCCCTGAGCACATATTTTCCTCTTCTTGCCCATAGCATCTAATTGGTCTTTAAATAAGTTTCCCCTTTCTTGTGCCAGCTGGCACCAGTGCGTGCTGGACGTGCTACCATGGATGTAGCCTGGGTGTCCACACCAGGAATGTGATTTTCTCCTTCATGAAAGTACATGAGCTCCAGTCAGTGCCAGTGAGAGGAGAACTCGGCCTGTGGCTTCTCCAACCTGTTTTAGCCTTTATGTAAAATAATTTGGGTAAAGATCCATTGGAAAGGAAGAAAAATTCCCAGTGTTTCAGAAATGCTGGAATCTGAGAGGAGATCCTTCAAATAATGCATCTTACAGCTGTCCCAAAATAATTAAAACCTTTTCAAGACCTGACCAGTGAAGGAAGAAGCTGTAAGCGATATTCCTTTATTAAATTGCACTTACTTTATGTAGTGCTTTATTCAGCCAGACATCCCTCTAAATATTGTGTGGTGAGATGTTCACGCAGCTGTTTTTTTGACCTGCTTTGCAGATGCAGGAACAGGGGAACCCATGGCAGAAGACAGAGGCGACAGTAGTGATTTCCCTATGGAAGATATGATCCCCACATTCAAGACAGCCATCAGAGCTGTCAGGTAAATGTCTTTCTGAATGCTTATGCCTCAGGATATAACATTACCATGTCGCTGCATGTTGATTCACTGTTTTTGTTATTGCTGTTTTTAGATGCAATAGATGAGATAATTCTAATGTTTCCAAAAACACGAGACAGACCCTATTCAGTCTGGTGAAAGTATGCAGAAGGGAGAAAGATTTTCAGTAACATTGACCACATCATTTTGCGAGATACTCCATAGTGTATTTGTTATAAAATAATATTTTGTACTGTTCTGTGTTAAAATATTACATGAATATGGTATCCTGCTCAATTTAGTGACCAATATTTATATTAAAATGGAATTTTTGCTTAACAAAAAACTCTGAGCTGACTCAATCCTTCTTTATTCACAATTGTATGAGCGTGCAATCTACTTTTCAGTTGTCATGTTTTAATAGATGCTGAGGTTTCCATTTCAGCAGGTTTTGGCTTGTGACATGTGTCACCTCTATTTTCATGTCACAAGAGATCTTCCCTAGGTTAGAAAACTTCTAGTAAGCCTTGGTCATGTGTTTAGCACATCATAAAAATAAAATTTATTCACTGATGCTCTGTTACCCCTTGATGCAGTATTTTTTACTCTCCTCTCTTGAAAAATGTCCCTGTGGGAATATACTCTGCTGTCATTGACATTGCTGTTTATTCCAGAAGTTATTAATTTTTGAGCCAGGGACTTACCACCCTCCAGGTAAAATACTGCAAGTCTGGAATGTCTCACGTTTATCTTAGAAAAACTTCAGGGAAGATGGTTATGAAAATATAACCATATATTTGTATGTATATAACTGTGATATGTACCCTCCCAGTTCTTTTCGAACTGGGTGCAGGAAAATCACTTACTAAAAATTCCAAGCTTTCTTAAGGCTGCTGAAAGCCAAGTCAGACAGACTTTGCTCATGTTACCCGGGACTGCTTCCCTCCCATTGGAAGTTTCTTCATCCCCATGTCCTCCTTAGCTTTCCCTTTCTTTCCCTGATACCTGCTTGCTTTCAAACAAAGACATGTTATTATTATTTTTGAAAAACTTCTTTCCCACATTCTGTCCAAATCTAATTGATTCATGCAATTTCCCTTTAAACTCTCTCAGGAGCCAAGGTTTTTTTTTCTTGCGTAGTGTACCCAGACCCTGAAAATTAATTGGGAGTAATTCTTTCAGACAAAACCACTTACTGGATTTCAGGGTCATGATCAAAGAGTTTTTAAATTAGAATTGCTAAAACTGTGATCCCTATTTTTTATTTAAATCTTTTAATGTGTAGTTTTGTTGTTATCATATATATTTTGGGTAAAATAGGCATAGATTTAATTTTGAAACCCTGAAAGATTTATAAGCAACAGTGTTAAAGAATCAGCTGTCCTTAAAAAGTTGTAATAGAATTGTCTTTGCTAAATCAAATTTTATACAGATTTTAAAAACATTGGGAAACCCACCAACCTTAAATAAAAACAAGTCAGAATCTTAAGATGACGGCAGTTTCCCAGCTCAGACCAACAAGTACCTGGAGACTCTAGTGAGAAGTAAACATTCAGAAACCAAGTCTAAACCAGATGAAGGTTTCATTATTTGAATATGTTTCCCCTATTTGTTTAATCTACCAAGAGATATACACTTAAAGTAATGCATAAACAGAAAAGGATGAAAAGAAAGAATGCCAAACATTTTTCAAGTGCTCTGGCCAGCAGTGGTCCTTCTTATAAGAATTCTGTTACTAATTACTAGGTCATTTTACAATAATAGCAATAATAACAACAATTATTATCATTACAACAACAACAATAATGTGATACTGCTGTTTTCTTCAAAGACGCTTCAGGCTGTTCTAAAAATTTTTCACCTCTTCACAGCCTGAACTGCTGCTAACTTCTTAACTTTCATATTTGTATCTATTTAGCATTTTCCATCCAAAACTTTCTCTGGTGCAGAATTAAAACCAAAATGAGAATGATTCAGCATTGCATATACTATAAATTAGCTTTATAATAGGCTGAAGCGTAAAAAAGCAGCTTCAACTTCACAGCTTCAAAATCTTCTGCAACTTGTGTTGTTCAAAGGCAAACTCCTACTGTGATTCTGAAGCTTTAAACCACTTGGTTTAGACTATTATTTAGGAGAAACCAACTATTATAAATTTTCAAATGTGGAATGATGTTATAGATTCTCTGTTTGTATTTTATTGCCTTGTTTGGAAATAACACACTCAACTTTCAAACACCCAGAGAATTAATCCATATTTTGATAAAACTGGAAATTTTCTTCATGGAATTTATATAAGAAATTAATATTTTTTTTCTGTTTATTATGCAGAATACTACAGTTTCGTCTCTATAAAAAAAAATTCAAGGAGACTTTGAGGCCTTATGATGTAAAGGATGTGATAGAGCAATACTCAGCAGGGCATCTTGATATGCTTTCCAGAATAAAATACCTTCAGGCAAGGTAAGAATCTTCTGGTAAATGAGGAAAATGTATAGCTTTGCTGTCAAAATAAAAACATACTTGGCCTATTTGTGTACAAGGCCACCCAGAAACTATGTCTTTGCATAATGTAGCTGGTCCATGAGAAAACCTTTTCCCAAGTGAGTAGCTAGCAGGGATAACTGCAGCAAGATTGGCTCAGATTTAGAAGAAGGACATCGGAGTAAAAAAGTCCTGTGAATTTTCTTGACCTTATTTGATCAGGATCAAGTTTCTCTCCTCCCCATTTTACAGATGGTAAATAAAAGCAGTAGTTGCTCTCCATGAGCTTTTCCTTTTCTCTGCTGATCTGTACCTAGGGAAGCATACCATAGAAGTACAAAAATACATTAGCACACAAGGTTTCACATCCCCTTCACTCAGGTGTAATTGACCTAACTGAAAAAAATTGGAATTTCAGACCTCATTGTTCAGGTGCAATCTGCCCCCACATCTGTTTCCACACAGTAGTGGTTCATTGCAATGTGCTTTTGAGGCATATCTACAAAACTCTGTGCTGCTGGTATCATTAGCCATGAGCCCAGGTCAGAGCTTGGGGCTGTAAACTTGTGTGGGGCTGAGTGCATGTGTGTGCAGATGTGTGTGCAGATGCGTGTGCAGATGCGTGTGCAGATGCGTGTGCAGATGTGTGTGCAGATGTGTGGAGCTGTCTGTGCTCAGTCTCTGCTCAGCACATTCCCTGAGGCCCTCAGTGACTCTGAGCAGCAAAATGCCACACAAACACCTTCATTTCTGTCAGGAATGGGCTGAGGGGGTGCAACTGTTGCTGCACACTTGGGCCTTGTCTGGATTTACTTTGGCTTTGTAAGGATGAAATCTTACTGAAATCTCTGGTCTTTCTGCTGAACTTCGTAATTTCTTATTTCAAAGTGATTTTCCATGCACTGGGCTATCTCTTTTTCAAGTATATAACATGACTGTCAGCAATGCCTGGGGACCAAGCCAAGATCCAACTAGCTTTGTGAGGCTTGCCTGGAGCTTTTTCAAGTTACATTTTCAAAACTCCACGGGGCACTGTGAAACCATGCAAGATATTTGCATGGATTGTCCAATAATACAGATAACTGGTCTGTGGACTAGTGCTGATTGATATGTGGTCATTTTGGGATGTGGGCTGAATAAACAGAGACTTACTTGCACCTGAGCAGTTGGATATGACAAATGAAAGAATATTTGATGTAGTAGAAGAGTGTAACTGCATCTGCTGGAGCATTCCAAACAATCTTTCTGCTTTTGTGCCAAATAAAAAATTGAGTAGGCTTCTTTGTGCAACTTCATTTAAAGTTATGTTTTTCAAGCCAAAAGAATAATTAGCAAAAACAAAAATATTGCTTACAATTACAAACAACAACTGACAGAATGTTACTGGTTTATTAAGAATGTCAGAAATTCTACCTTTTTCCAAGTTCTGATTTTCATTACCCTGCACAAAATCTGATGGGTCTCCTGCCATTTTTAAAAGCGGCTGCTATTGGGTATTTTTTGCCAATCACCCTGTTGGTTCCTTTGAAGAAAGAGAAGTCGTGTTTCAAATGTTAAGGTTTGGAAACAGTGAGCTAGAGAATTACTTAATTACCATTAAATTACCAGGTAATTGCAATTCAATGCACTGATTGTGTACCCAGAAGAGAGCAGACACATCATGACCCTCAATATATTAGGAAATCAGCAAGTGCTTCCTTTTTGAATCTTTGCTTCAGAGATGCACAGTGTATTCTGTTGTGTGTTAGCATTTGGAGAAGGACTTACACAGTTGAACTTTTCTTTTTTCCAGAGTAGATATGATTTTTACACCTGGACCTCCATCTACTCCCAAGCATAAGAAATCCCAAAAAGGAGGAGCTTTTTCTTACCCTTCTCAACAGTCTCCCAGGTGAATTCTTTTATACCCAGTATTTAGCACAGCCCAATACAGAAGTAAAAAGTTAATTCATTCCAATAAGCATGATCTTTGTTCATCCACTGTTATAGTAATGATACTGAGAGAATATGTTGCTATGAGATACATATGGGTAAACATCGAGCCAGAAAGTCACTAGCTTCCCCAAGAGCAGCGTGTGACAGAAATCTGAACAATGGCTTCTTGATTGTCCATCTCAGCTTGTCCACAGTTTGAAAATATGGTTTTAAATTAAATACATGCATTTGATTGCTGATGTGCTAAATTTCTAACATTCAACTTGTAAAGCCACTTAAAAGCTCAATAAAAATCACCAACAGTTTGAAAGTAAACTAGTTATTTTCCTGAAGTGAAAAATGGCCCACCAAATGGCAAGCAGAGATTTTTAATGCTGCCACTTTTAAGCCAATGATTGGTGAGAGATACTTAAAATAAATTATAATACCAGGTTTCTGGGTGTGAAAGTTGCACCATATTATTGTATTGCTGCATTCCACATAGAAAAAAATCAATAATAAATGACATTTCTTCTGTTGTTTACAACTATCAATCTGTCAATAAATATCCATCAAGAACCACACAAGACCATCAACAATCTGTCCCCAAAGCTGTTGTGGTTGCTCGGAACAAAAGCAGTCTTACTTAAAAATAAATTATCCCACACAGGGAAAAATCTGAAACCATGCAAATGTGAAGACAGAGACCTAAGTATATGGAAGAGGCAGTGATCATTTGGGGAGGAAAGCAGATTGCAAAAACTGCCTGAGCCCATATCACCAGTAACCCAATGTGGAAAATCTGACAGGTTTTAGTTATAAGATTTTTTACTCTAGTAAGAGTTATTCACAGCTATATTTTGGATTTTGTCAGAAAGAGAAGAACTGGACATGCTAAAAGTTTTAGAGCATATTTGTTCCAAATCATGTTAAAGAGCAAGTTCTCAGAAATTGTTTTTCTAGACTTTGACATAGGTTATGGGAAGACATTGATTTCTTTGAGGTTAGTTTGGAAACCATTTGATAAAGATTTAACTTGCATCCTAGATCCCATGAAGTTATAAATCAAAACTCTTTAGTTAGAGATCATCTTACCTAATGAATTTGGTCCATCTGAGGGACAGGCAGCAGGAAATTGCATAGATAAAATCCTATCCTGGAATCAGCTTTAAATCTCTAGACCAGACTGTCTCTTTTCAGCATTTCCAATCTCTGACACTCTCTATTTGATATAATGAAATTGAGAAAAAAAACACACTCATTCTTGAAACTCAGATTCAGTCTCCAAAGACACTAATTATAAAGAATTAGATTTAAAAACACATGGCCATCTGTAGACCCACTAACTGCACTATCTCTATAATTTTCACAAACTTGAAATTATTCCAAAAAGCTGGAGAATAATTTAAATTTTATTTTGAACTTCTAGGGCTTTTTAATCTTTGTCTTAAACTTGAACAACAACAAAAATTAAATTTAAAATCAAGATTATGTATTTTAGGAATGCATTAGCATCACATAGAATAGACTTTCCCTCCTGTTTGTATAAACAACTAAAAGGGCTCCAAGGATCTAT
Source organism: Aleadryas rufinucha (assembly GCA_013397815.1). Lineage (NCBI taxonomy): Eukaryota > Metazoa > Chordata > Aves > Passeriformes > Aleadryas > Aleadryas rufinucha. The sequence continues at coordinate 826,164 of VZTH01011698.1, forward strand.
ATGAATAAATCAACAAGATGGTAATTCTGTTTTCTGATATAAATTGCTTATTGTGATGCAAAGAAATATTGAACACTAATAGAGTTATTAATTCTTTATAGAAATGAACCATATGTAGCCAAAGCATCTACAGCCGATACTGAAGACCAAAGCATGATGGGCAAATTTGTTAAAGTTGAGAGACAGGTAGGTAATTTTATGACAAAGATGGAGGCTGAGGTGCTTGCTCAGAAATGATAGAGCTGGCATAAATTCTGTATGACTCTGGCTGACCAAGGCAGAATTGTACTGGTTGTGGTGAAGGCTCACAGAGGTCTTGTTCTAATGATCACAAAACTACGTTGCTAGTTTTTCATGAAAGAATTTGCTTACCTGGGAAGTGTGCATTTTGATACTTGCTGAAGCATATGCCACTATGTGTGGCAGAGGATCCTAACCATGATGTTGAAGTGGGACTTTTTCATTCCTATAATGTTTGTATTCCTCACATATGGTGTTTTTTGTGAGCAAGCCCTTCTTCTGCAGGGTCTGGCTCTCAAAATGATTGTCCACTCTTGTGCCCTATCCAAAAGAGAAAGGAAATTAGTCATGATATGTAACTCTGATGTTGTGGGACTATTAGGTGGTATTAGGTCATAGGTTGGACTCAATTATCTCAAAGGTCTTTTCCAACCTAGACGATTCTGTGGCTCTGTGATTAAGAGTTAGAGAACAGGTCTGTGTGCAAAGGTAATTCCGTATATTGTATTTCGGTAATAGCTATTTACCATTAGTATCAAGACTTTGTGCTAGTGTTATCAAGTCCTGTTGGATATTGGGCTGTTAAATATCCAGCAACACTAAGAATTGTTTTGGCACAGTTCATAGGGATGGATATTCATAATCTGAGGCAGTTAGAGGATAAGCTGTGATCCCTTTCAGCCCAGTTTCTGAGGGAAGGTCATGGTTATCCTGTACATACCTCTATGACCAATAAAGATGGCAGCACACCATTGCTGGGGGCAGTGCACGTATGGAATCATGGACTCTGTTTGAACAACTGGTTTGAGGCCATATCATGACATTGGTATTTTTCAGGTAAATGACATGGGGAAGAAACTGGATTTCCTTGTTGATATGCATATGCATCATATGGAACAGCTGCAGATACAAGTTGCTGAGATAAGTCCATTGAAAGAAACCGCTTCTCCTGCAAGGGAGAAGAGAGAAGAAAACAAATATTCCGAATTAAAAACAATTATATATAAATACACTGAGCAGTGTTCTCGTGAAACTCCTTACAACTTCCAGCAGGTTCCAGTCAACAAAGTCAGCCCCTATGGTTTCTCAGCACGGGGTCATATGACTCACTCACAACCTTTATCAATAGGTGGGCAAAACTCTGGCAAACTGCAAGCCACACCTTCCTCAACTTCATATGCAGAAAGGCCAACAGTTTTGCCTATATTTACATTAATGGACTCCCAGGTTAGCTACCACTCCCAAGGGGACCTTCAGAGCCCTTACTCAGATAAGGTATCTCCGAGGCAGAGAAGGAGCCTAACGAGAGACAGCGATACCCCGTTGTCCCTTCTCTCCGTCAACCATGAGGAACTCGAGCGCTCCCCCAGTGGCTTCAGCATCTCCCAGGAGAGAGACGACTTCCCCTTTGGCCCCAACGGGGGATCGGCGTGGATGAGAGAGAAACGCTACCTGGCAGAGGGGGAGACAGACACAGACACAGACCCTTTCACACCAAGTGGCTCCATGCCTTTGTCCTCTACAGGAGATGGGATTTCAGATTCAATATGGACCCCTTCCAACAAGCCAGTTTAAAAGTGCGTGTGGGGGCAGTCACTGGTTGACTTCTCCTTGTAATGTAAGCATACTTTGTATATCTCACTTACTCTACACCCAAAGCTTACTAGTTCAAAACACCAATGGCTGCATAAGATGCATGTGATATTAGTGGTAGTCATTCTGCACCATTTCATACAATTTAATAATGCAGTTTTTTTCATGCTACCAAAACTAAGGAGCTTAGTTTTGAGCATGGTTTGCATGACTTTGCCCTATATAAATGGTACAGCTGATTTCTTCTATGATACATATCTATCTGATACTCTTCAATACAACAATGGTGAATTGATAACAGACAAGATACAGTGGTCCTTGCTACATTTTGTAAACAGAGCAGCAAAATAAAAAGATTTTCAGGAGCAATATCCCTTTGTGGAAACATAACATCTGAATCATTTTCCAATATAAGCAAATCTATCTCTAATCAAACAAGCCAAGCATTTCTAGTATCTAAAGCAGGGAAAAAGCTGAGTCAAAGTATGACCTTTTGTGAATTAAATATTTCTCATGTGATCTCTTACATAATTATCCCTGAAATACAATGTTGAAATGAAATTAAGGGTAGGGTTGTAAATCATCAAAGCCACTCCTGGGACTGATCACAGGTAGTTGTTTATTGTAAATTGTAAATAGAAATCCTTCAAACTACTTTAAAAATATTCACTAGTGTTTATAAAATTGCTCAAAGTAGGATTATAATGATGTTTTTTAGAAGATCTTTTGCTAAGTCTATTTGCTACTTATGGGGCCAAATTTTCTTTCTGTTCCAAAAATAAGATTGTTCAGTGTAGGGAACTCCAGGTTTGTACACTCTTCTATTGACTCAGGTGCTGCTAAGTGAGATGCATAATGTAACTCAGCCTCAGTTTCCCAATCTGTTAATTGTGAGTTACACTTCCACACATGCTCACAGGTTGAAAGGCTCAATTCTCTAATATTAGCCAAGTGCTTTGAGCTCCTCAGATGTGCAGAAAATCACTATTCTCTTCCCTGCAAGTCCCACAGTGTGAGATTCTGCCAGGATCTGTTTCTCTCTGTTTACCTTTTCTCTTGGAAATTGAGTGCTCCAAATCCATGAATGTGAGCTATATTTAAGATTAATGTATGAATAAATAATTACCGTTTTTTTCGTGCGTCCCTGAGCAACAGAGAGATAAGTATGCTCCCTAGGCCTCAGCCAAATATTTTTTCATGGAAGTTGGAAATTATTGAGAAGGAAGAGACCAGGAAAATCACTGGACCACTGGAAAGAAATGAATCGAAGGTCTCACCACTGCAGAGGGAGTGTAGTACCTATATAGCTAGTGAAACTAGCATATCCGAATATCCAGTGCAGATCTTACCTGGTGTCAGTAAAGGTGTCCATGGAATAGCATCCATGTGATGTCCAGTGTAATGGCTGTACCCTCTTTACAGATGGTGGGAAATGATGCAGTAGAGTCAGTGAGCACAGGGTGCAGGAATCAAGGCACACATCAGCTTTGGGATGAGATTAATCTCACCTTTAACTCAGTTATCTACAATGACCAAATGTCTACCAACTTCAAAGAGAGCAGAGGGTGACATGCTTAGATGTCAGAGGATCAGAGATCACACAGTCAATGGGAAGGCTCTCACCTCTCCCCCACTGATCCAAGGAGCATCCTCTCTGCCATGGCTCATCCCCACCTCATGTCCAGAATGACCTTGTCACTCCATGTGACTTCCCCACCATGGCCAGGGCACTGACCAGCAAAGACACAAGGATTTGGCCCAAGTAAGGTGTTAGAAAAGGGACTTTCTGTAGAGACTGCTTGTATTATACTGCAGCTGCACAACTGAGCATCCTTGGCACATCCAATCCGAGCACGAAAACACATCACTGGGCTTCCCAGTGCTTACTGGGTATTGCAAAGCCCTGGATAGAGAGTGCTCCAGTCCATATTCACCAACTATGGTGGTTTCTCCCACCACAGTAAACTTCTTAATTCCTCAGTGTTGTTGACATCACATAACAGTCGTTCCATCCAGGGAGCTTCTGTTCTTTCCCAGATGTGAGCATTGCCTTCATCTTCATTGTTTGTTCTCTATTGGAAGAGACATCTAAAGGATTAGGATCTTCTTACTTCATCTGCTTCTTCAGCTAAATCATGATTCATCCTTCCAGGAAAACAAACTGCTGTTGTTACTGGATTAAATAATGCAGACTAGTTACAGCCTTTGAAGAGTGGGCTGAGTCCGTGGAGCTGTTCTGAAGCCAGTAACTATGATGGTATGAGGCACAATTTTGGTAATTACTTAATTGACAAAATAGCATTGAAAAAGAATCTGTGTTTGGCACAGTTTTGTGGCTAAATATGCAAAGAATAAAACTAAATTACCGAAGTGTAATTCACTATGATTTGGCATCTTGAGAAGAATTCTTTGGCCATCAGTGATTCTTGGAAATACCTGTATTATACCTGCTGCAGGCTTTCTGAAATAGTAAGAGATGTCTGTGGCAACTTGTGAGATTTAACCCTCGCATGACAAGAGAATGAGAAAGAATGAAAAATGATTTTAACATTGCTACACATCTGAAGTTTGTGTAAGTATGTGCTAGACAAGCCTGCTTCAGTTTTCTTATATGTCAAGGGCCTGACATTCCAACTGATTTCATCTGAGTTTGGTCCTTTTTAAAGTGCTTTCTAAATGTGAACAATCAAAAATCAAGGCAGCCAAAAAGCAGGTGCAGTCTGAAAAATTTGTTTGTGACTGCCTTTGACAGTGGCTATGCCATGCAGCTCGCTGTCCAGTTCCCACCGAAATTCTTTAGTTCAGGTTTCTGTTCTCTTCCAGGACAGCTCATATAAAAGGAATCTTTTCTCAGTATTAAACCTGGCTGAAAATCCATAAATAGCCTCATTATAAAGGTATGTTCTTTCTAAGAGAAAATCCAAGAGATTTGGATGAATATTCACCTGTACACAGAGTGCAGCCCCAGAGAAAGTGGAATTTGGGCTGCCCTGCACTGTTCACACTTAGCAGCTGAACTGTCTTGAAGTTTGTGTTTTCTATGGCATGTAACCACCAATTTGAAATATGCAGCTTAAAGGCTTCAGGTCAGGTATTTGTAGCCACATCATGAAATTTTAATGATGCCAGAAAAGATCTGCCTCTTCTTAAAAAGCACTGGTGATAAACTCAGCAAGATTCTCTTCAGTGGATATTTGTGGGTCCTGTGAAGGAGATCCAAGAAATGAGACAAGGCAGATCTTATTAGCTTATTTTAATATTTATTTTTCCTTCTCTGCACTGAAACCAGTCACTGCTCTGGTCATAGGGGTGGTGTTCTTAGCAGCTCTCTGCCCTTTACTTCATTGGGATTAAAAATAGGGAGTCCATCAGTTGTGCTGTCTGTGCTGACAACAGACACGTGTCAAGGTGTCACCAGCAAGGTGAGATCTGGAGACCATCCCTGGTCTGGGATGTGCACACAAACATCATCAGACTCCAATCAGTGAGTCCAGGGAGTGCATCCACCTTGGAACTGCAGTTTATGTGCCTGCCATAGATACTGGACAAAGCAAAATAAACTATGTGTGATCCCAGCAACATTAAGAAGGTCAGGGCCTGTTTCCATGCACGGAATCTCTATTCACAATTTCATTTGAGAGAGGCATCTGGGTCAATAATAGCCTTCGTAATAGGAATTAATTAGATTTATACCTCCTTCTTCTGCATGGTGTTTCAGTTTAAGAGTTATCAATTCTCTTTGGGTCAGATCTTTCTAGCATCTCGACTGCCATTAACACTTTGTTTACATGTAGTTAACATTAAAAAGTATTAATGACTTTAATGACTCTCAACTCATTTCAGGCCTTGAGATATTTTTCATAATTTGAAAGTGTGGAGCTTTTCTCTGCTCTCCTTAAAGTTAGAAACCTTCTCAAGTGATGCACTGGGAGCAGGGCTGGGTTCTAATCTGCCTTTATTTATGAATTGCCTTGTGAAAGACAGCAGTGATCTGGAGACATTTTTCTTGGCAACATTTTTAGACTGATTTTCAGTCCTTAACAAATGCCACGTCTGGAAGTTTTCAAAAAGGTGAGTCTGTATTTACATTGTGTGCCTCTCTTTGCAGCATTATTATCAATTAAGCTTCCTCACTTTAGATGCAAACTGGGAATGTTTAAGGCAAAAGTGAATGCTTAGTTGAAGCATGAAGGTATGGTAAATAGGGTTTGTGCTGTATTTAAGGAGTTGGCACTTTAAAAAAAAATCTAATCAGGTAATGGCTGTTGTACTTGCTTTGGCTTTTCCCTGCACTGAATTTATCAGTCTGGCTCCTATCAAAATAAAAGGTAATTCATCCCATAGAGAGATTGATTAAAAAGTCCCTAAACTGACTTTGGCTATATTTGCTCTGTTTTTATCTGTAATGTTGCTGCATTGTTACGGTCCAGAGTGGAAATAGTTTAAATTTTTTCTGCTTCAAATGGTGGCCCATGAGCTCTGCAAACTAAAGCCCACCTGAGCCCGGGCGTAGCGGGGCCGCTGCTGTGTGGCCTTCAGGAGAGCACCCAGGTCCCACCAGTTTGCAAGATCACAGCCTAAAGCAATCAGAAAATGCAGAGTAAGGAGCAAACTCATCCCTGCTGGGAGCCCAGCTGCTGCAGGGGTGTCACATCTGCTTAGGTGAGAACTAAATCTGTCCTGCTTACTGCGGAGCACGGGAGGAGAGAGCTGGAGCTTGATTCCTTGCACCCCACAGTCCCCACCACTAAGCTCTAGAGCTGCAAACCTAAATTTCCTACAGCACCTCATGAATTTGGTGGGATGTCACTTTTTCAGGAGCCTAGATAAATGTGGGTGTTCACTTTGAAGACTATTTTCAGAGGTGCAGAGGGAAAAGGGGCCATTTCCATGTGTTTTTAGCTGGGCACTCTGGGAATGAAGGTCCTGGGTATCACTTTTGCTTCTGATTATTTAGGCTGTAAGATTTGATCCTTCCCAGTATAGCTTTGAGTAGCTTCCCTCTGAAGTTAAGTGAAGCAAAATACTGAAAATGGGATTCTATTTCCATCATGAAGAACACGCTGAGACTGAAGGTTACATAGCCAACTGCATTTTGTTTTCTAGTTATGGCATCTTATTATTACTAGTATTTGTGCCTTGCTCACTGAAATTTTCTCCATGCTACAAAGATGCTTTTCAGATTCTGGCTGACAAGGGAACACAACTTTTATACAAGTGGCCTTTAGTGCTCTTTATAATATTATTTATTGTAATTTTTAAACTGTATGTGTAATTTCTATTCTGGCACTGTCCAATATTTGAACAAATTTAATATGTTTATTTCAATATATTATGCAAACAATACTTCTTAACTGATTTTTTTATGTTCTGTCTTTAAAAACTGCACCACTTATTAATAAATAGAAATTTCAATTATGATGTGGATGAATTTATTTTCGTTTAAGTTGTGATACCTTCACACATATTCAGAGAACACATTGTCAAATGTACCCCCAGCAGAGACATTGGCAAAGACCCTTCTGACTTCATCTAGGCAGGACTAAACTCAGCTACAAGTAGGTTTTATCTGGCTTCCACAGCCAGTCCTGTCAACACAGAGCAGATCCCATTATTTGTGACATCTTATGATTTAGTGACCATGTAATTTATATGGCTTTGAGAATACTTGTGGAGAAAAGTGAAAAGTGGGGAAAAATACATTCATATTCGAGACACTAATGTGCTAAAATATTATGAAATTGCAAACAAAATTTATAGAGAACACAAGAATGGCACAAGCATGATCAGAATATCCCCTGCAGGGAATTTGCTTGAATTCTGCCCCTGGTTCTGCTGCTGCATTTCTGTGCAGTCCTGTGTTTGAAAGAGACAGGAAAAGAAACGAGTGAAATATCACCTCCTCCCAGAAATTTATCTGGACACAGAGAGGTATTTTTAAGGCATTTTCTGTGGCTTCAGTTTCATGGCTGCCACCAATGAATCAGCTCTGCTGAGCACTTGAAATGCAACCTAAAAAAAGGGGTTTTAATTTTCTGTGGTAGATAAAAAAATATTCAACATTTGTGCCATGTCTTATCCCACTTCTAAATCACTGTAAAGGGAGAATAATTAAAAGATCCTTTAGTACTGCAATATTAAGTTGTAGTGCTTTTGGGTCTGTTTGTTTTAAATTATTCTATTTAAACAAAAGTAATAACTAAATAAGAAGTAAGGTGATTGCCAGGCTCTTGCAGTCAAGTTCTATCTATTTTTTCCAAAGACTGACAGTTTGTGTTTTTTCAAGGTAATGCACCAGAGTGTGGAATTCTGAACCTTTTGGGGTTCAGGGTTTTTTCAAGTGTCTTCACTTTTATAGACAACGTTACCCCACATTATCATTGCTGCCTTAGCAGTGAATGTCCCAGCTTGAACTGAAGGGCTTGAACTGAACTGAACTGAAAGGGTTGAACCTTGCAGCTGCCAGGCCCAGCAATGACATTTCCCTGAGTATTTCACAGGCAGATTGGGTGAACCACTCAGCAGTTTTTGTTCACCTGCACTGAAAGGCATCGCGTTAAAATTTCCCCTTGGTGTCACCCAAATACCAGAGCCTGACAAACCACTGGATTTCAGTAAGGCACTGGTAAATAAGGCACTGATCTTTTAAGAGATGGACTCTAAAATGGGAACAAGATGTGATACTTATTCTCAGGCACAGCCCCGCTTATATCCAGGGAGGTCTTCCCTCCTGCAGCCTGTGCTTATGTCTATATGGGCCTCCTGGGATCCTATACAATTGTCCCCCACCTAAGCAGAATAAGACTTAGGCTCAGCAGTTTAGAAAGGGTAAAAATTGAGTCCAGTATGGCTCAAGCAACAGTGTCAGGAGTGGAACTTTCCCAGTGTATCCTTCTGCTTCTTTGCAGGATATTTTTATTTTTAAGACTTGCCAGGGTGAAATGGTTGCTTGATAAACATAGAGCATCCTCTTGGATCACAGAACATCCTCTTGGATCACAGAGAAGGGATGGAATCAGGAAAGCCAAGTCCCACGGCAGAGAGCAGCAGGAGAGCTAGACATTATTTAAAGAAATTGCCCTCTAAGATAATGGCTGGCAGCCCAATGGGTTTGGGACAGCACCACAGCTTTTCTCCTGTTTCATTGTGTCACTTGATAATTTCTTAAATAGTTTTCTAAGTAAGTTCTGGGCTGTTGCAACTTCTCTGTACCTAGTCAAAGCTTTATGAGGATTTATATTTACAAATGCTAAGTGCCTGATTGCAAACTAACATCTTTGGAAGCCCTCAAGGAGCAGTGCATAGTATTGTGTAAAAATCTCGTGTATTGTAACTCACACACAGATAAGAAAACCACTAGGACTTCATGCCTCCCTCCACTACACATTTTCACGATCTCCATGGCTCCTTTTTTTCCCAGTTTCTCTCCTTTTTCTCCCTCAAGAGCATGCTTGAATTAAAAAAAAGTTTCTCAATGTCAGACGCTTCAAAAGAAAGTGTTCCCTACTTTGGACTAATAAATATACAAAACATTCTTATTGAAAACTGTGTGTAGATTTTAATACTCATTCTGTTCAGGATGTTTTGTGGTATTAGTACCAATCTTAACAAAATATTGATAAGAAAAATTAAAGAAAAAAATATTTAAACAGCAGGAACTATTTGCAGTTCTAAATACATTTTCCGAAATGGGAAAGAAGTTCTATGAATGGAAATAAATACATGTTGGTATATGTAACTGTGTATTTGGGGTACAACAAAGCAAAGTGCTTGGTCCTGCACTTGGGTCAAAACAACGCCCTGCAGTGCTCCAGGCTGGAGGCAGAGTGGCTGGAAAGCTGCCCAGAGGAAAAGGCCCTGGGGATGCTGGTGACAGCAGCTGAACTTGAGCCAGTGTGTGCCCAGGTGGGCAAGAAGGCCAATGGCACCTGGCCTGTATCAGCAACAGTGTGGCCAGCAGGACCAGGACAGTGACTCTCCCCCTGTACTTGGCACTGTGAGGCCACACCTTGAATCCTGTGTCCAGTTCTGGGTCTCTCACTACAAGAAAGACATTGAGGGGCTGGAGCGTGTCCAGAGAAGGACAAAGGAGGTGGGGAAGGGTCTGGAGCACAAGTCCTGTGAGGAGCAGCTGGGGATGTTCAGCCTGGAGAAAAGGAGGCTCAGGGGGGACCTTATTTCTCTCTACAACTCCCTGAAAGGAGGCTGGAGCCAGGTGAGGGTCAGCCTCTTCTCCCAGGTAACAAGAAACAGGAAGAGAGGAAATGGCCTCAAGTTGTGCCAGGGAAGGTTTAGACTGGATATTTGGAAAAATTTCTTCAATGGAAGGGTTGTCAAACACTGGAACAGGATGTCCAGGGAAGTGGCAGAATCGCCCTACCTAGAGGTATGTAAAAAATATGTAGATGTGGCACTTGGGGATGTGCTTTAGTGGTGGACTTGGCAGTGCTGGGTTAATGGTTGAACTCAATGATCTTAGATGTCTTTTCCAAACTTAATAATTCTGTGGTTCTATACATAATTTTTCTTTTAGGAGAGGAAATGTTATTCTTCTGAAAAAGAAGTGGCAAAGAAAGAGTATTACATTTAGAGAATTGTCCTTAATAGAACTTGTGCAAAAATAAATAAAATAGAAGAATATTGGTAAAATCTGAAATTAAATTCAGATGAAAGTAAACTTTATAGAGGTAGTACATTTCTTAATGAAATAAACTAAATATCTTGTAAAACTGTAATGGTAGAGGACTAACAGAAAAGTGTTGAAGTGCAATCAGGCTTTTTGAGAACAAATGGAATTTACACAATTGATACTATTCTAAACAAAGTTCATTAAACAACTACTCAAAGATGCTTTCATGGAAACATTTGCCACAGTAAAATGAAGTGTAACTGAAAATAAAGCTTCAATGTTCTGGAGTAAACTTGGGTTAAGTTTGCTTCTTTGTTCTCTGCAGCATTTCCTTGTCTCTTGCACAGCAGCATCTGATGAGAGAGAGGCATAGCTGGATATGAGTTTTCCAGGTATGCAAATCAGGCAGGTTTTCAAGGTGCTTTAGGTACTACAGTGCTGCAGGTGCCACAGCTCATCTTTTAGCCCAGGCAGGGCGGAGGGTGTCCCTGAGGGCACTGTCACACCAGGACAGAGCAGGTGGGAGGGGAAGCTGGTTGGTGCCACTGGCTGAAGTCACAGGTGTTGATATCCAAAATGCAGAGGACATTCCTCTGCCTGTTTTAAGCCGTGTGACCCCCCTGGACAGGGTGTATTTTGATCTCTATCCATGGAGGAAGCTGCCANAGGGACATACGGCTGGAGCTCTTGCAGTCACTCACACATAACTGCAATTGCTATAGAGAAATGTGTGCTTTTAATCACATCTAAGGGTCGAAGAAAAAGCCAGAAGGAAGAAGTAGTGCATTGCTTTCACGCTGTGCTCTCAGCCCATGGAGACATAGAGCTCCAACAGCCAGACTTCATTTTCTCCCTCCTTACCAGAATGTCACACCACACTGTCCTCTCTCTTACAGATGAATCACAGGCATTTCTTGAATTGGTGTTTATTTAAGTTGCATTACCAGGGCCTTACCCTGTACAACCTTCAGCAAATGAATGCATTTACTGGGTAATTTATATTAATTATGTGCCTATACTGTGTTACTAAGAGACACTAAAAATGTCTTCTTTTCCTGTTCTGTATTTTGGGATGGTAGTTATGGACACAGTGCTGCCACACAAAGGGATGCTGGAAAAAGGAGGCATGTAAAGACTATACTCCTGAGAAAGCTACTTGCTCAGAGGGATGTTCTGAGTGAGAACACAGCATTGTCCCCAAGAGTCAAAGTTGGGGCTGAACAAAAGCCCCCTCCCGGGTCACCTGAGCATTGCTCGGCAGCTGAGGAAAGTTAAAATTACAGAGTCCCAGGGTAAAACACAGCATGAGGCAAAACCTGCTGAAAGTCTAATTATCCTCACAGGCAAACATCAAACGGCTGGAACTGATCCCAGCGCACACATTTTCCTGGCTATACCTGGTTTTGTCAGCTGTTACAGAGAGGACTTTCATCCCAGCCTTCTTGATGTGATATTGAGCAACTGGTAATTAAGTCAGTAAAAGTAAGTCTTGTCAAAGAAAAGGTGTTTCCATATTCCTCAAGCTGCAGCATTCAGTCATGAGTCACAAAAATTTTTTCGCACCAGTAAATTCCATATAGAGTTAAATAATATTAAATGCAGTGACACCCCACTGCATAATGGTTTTTTTGAAAGGCAGAATAAAAGAAAACAAAAGTAAGATTGTGCGTGCATGTGCATGGATGTGTGGGCATCTTATTTACCAGCTACAGCTCTGTTAAACGTGGCTGCAGCTGCCTTGCAGCTTCTGAAGTTCTTGGTGAAGGCAGGAGTGTTGGACAGACAGAGACACAGCCCAACCACACACTTCAGTGGTCACTGAAGCACTTTTTATTTCATAAACTGACTATGAATCCACTTAGCTTCCCTTTATTAATTGCCACAAGGTTTTGAGTGATTTCACAAGTTGAAATGTTCGGTGGATTGTGGTAAAATCACTGAATGGATGACCATTGGCTTTTAACTGTGCTGCATCTAAACTCACTGATTTCAGAGGAATCATTTCCAGCCCACTGGATTAAATGGGAGCAGAATTTTGCTCACTGTTTGCAACAGTGATCATCTCTTGGATACTACTAAACATCACTCAGCATCACTGAAACTGCCTTATGTCATTGCTCTGACCAGATCTCTCTCCCTTCCTCACCACTTCTCCGAGATTCCAGGCAATTTTTCCTGTTTTAACTGCCATTTTATTCCTTTTGAAGTTCCACACTTAAGGCACACTTTAGGCTTCATCTCTGCCCTCTTGACAATGTCCCTTGTTGAACTGAAGGATGGCTAAAGCTTTACCAAAGGGGCTCACCTTGCCTTCTTCTCACCATCAAAGGTGGCACTGGTCTGATTGCAGTAAACTGAGCTGTTCCTTTAAAAGGGAAAAAAACCCCTTCACAATTCAATTCTACTGCCAAAAGGAGCTTCCAATCCCCACCTGACCTGCCACAGAGCCTTTCCATGCGGGATTCAACAGGCACTTTGTGTGCTTATGGTTGTGTTACCTCTAGTTAGTCCTTCAGGGATTAGGATAACAATTTTCACAGGATTTTAAGGAAAGATTATCAAGCCTGTCTACTCAAAGTTTTTCACAAAGTGTTTATTAAGACCTGGCTATAGCCTCCAGTTTTATATCGGCTCTGAAGATTATAATCTTTATCAAGAGAAATCAGGTAAGCTGATATTAACTATTCCAGATCTTGGTGGTTTCGCTTGTACTTGGAGGAAACCATTTCAGCTGTGCTATTAATGCTCAGTGGAAATGTAGCAAATTAAATGCATTTTTACTAAATGTACATTTATTGCATTTTATTGCATTCTCACACAAATCTGAACTTAAGAAGTAATTATATCAATGTAATGAAGCATGCTGTTGTAACATGGGCATATTTTCACATTAACTTGAAATATTTCTTTAGACTTGGTGGATGATGGTGTGCTTAAAATGAGAGATGACCTTTAGATGTTGCAACTGAATGAAGGTAAGGAAATTCATACTCAAGGACTTTCCTCTTTTATTTCTTTGTTCTCTTAATTTCTGTTCTGCTCTGTTAAGCGTGAAGACATGAGGAAACTGCTTGATATTGGAGTGCACTACGTTTGTACAGGAAAAATGAAAACAATACAAACTTCATAGTTACCTGCCGCATTAAAATGAGTTCTACTGAAGCATAGCTAATAAACATAGTGGTTTAAGATTGCTGTTAACCCAGAGTAACAGAGAGGGATTTAATAAGAGGTCTTCATGCATGTGTAGAGGTAATCTGAACCGGATTAAAATCTCCAATTCAGCAGTTCAGAGAACTCTGGATCAACAGTTCTAAATAAAATGGATTCTACTAATATCATTCAGCTTAAAATAACAGAGGAGGATTATAATATCCAGTAGAGCTGAAGGAGAATTTATAACCAAAGGCTTGACCCTCAGCCTTTATCAGATAAATGTTTGGAAGGAAAACCTTCTCTGAGTCAGTTTATGGGATTTGTCTGCCTGCCTGGGGCTCTGAGGCACCTGTGCCTTCAGTGCCTGTGAATCTCAGTGAAGTCTGAAATGGAAATGGTGACTTTCATCTGGAGGACAATGTGGGTTTCATATTTGCAGTCTGGACATGTATTTCAGTCATCACACTGGTGTCACTTCAAGAGAGATACAGTTACAAAGTAATAAAGACTTGTCCCTGATAAATAAAAATTGGATATCAGATAACCAGGGTAACGCAAATGTGACGTGTATTGCAAGAGTTAATATTAGCAATATTCACATTGCTGAGAGATAAGGTATGTCGGACAGCAGTTCTAGGAATATTGGTCACACGTGGTTTTGAAATTTAGTTGGATAGCATAAATTTCAGAGAGCTAATGCTGGAAAAAGATTTGGGGAAGCAGCTAAAAGCTAATGCTTCAAATTTAAATCAAAATCTCCACCAAATGAGGAGCAAGGGTAGTCTATTGTGGAGTGATATCCCTAGTATTAAGATTTATCTGCTATTTCTTTTTAAGCATCTTGAGCTGGTCAGGAAACACACCAGTGCTAAATCTGGCATTCAGGCAAAACAAGCACTCCCACCAATGGAGGATTTGCCACCATTTTATACCAACAATACTCAATAGTTCTTTGCTAGAAGTAGAACAGGATTTGTCTTACTACGATCCATCCTTCCAGGTTATGTTTGCCCGTTGTCCCTATAGTTAGATGTTTTGCTTGGCTGAGTCTGTAGTGTGATAAGGCTGGGTTAATGCCTTCTCTGAGTTCCTGCTGGAAATCAGCGCTGTGTGTGGAGAAAATTGCGTTGATTAGCACAGAGGGGCAGCTCAGCGGGGAGGACGGCAGGGAACTGACGATTCAGGTGAGCGAGAAAGTGTCACCCAGTGTGTGGGGAATGCTTCCAAGCACAATTTTCTATCTTGCTCCATTTTGTTTGTACTTTTACAGCTCTTCTATCTCTGCTAAAATAGATGGACCCTTCATGTGTCAATCCTCTTGCCTCTTTGTCTTTTAGGAATGTGCTCTCTCTAGATCCTGCTCTTACTTGCTGCACCAAGTCCTCTGTCAAATGATTTTTCCCTGTTCTGCTCCCATGAGCAACTCTAGGCCAGTTTAAATAAATCAGTACTAAGTTAGATCTCTGATAGGAAATTATCTGCTATCTACCCTTTTACTTAGGAACCTTTGTAAAACACTTGTGCTTTCACATCAGTCTCTGAAATGCTCTTACCAAGTATTTCAGTGTTAGTGTGATTCACTGGTGACCCAGGAGAGCCCACATTCCTCAAAGCAGGTCCTGGAAATTGAGTTTCCTCACTGTGGATTACCATTGGTTATTGATCTGTAGGGACAGACTGAAAATGGGGCAGGGGATGCCCTCTTCTCCCACCTCCTAGGTCTGGATCTTCTGTCTGCCATGCAGCCAAAATCCTTGTGAAGGGCAGAGGTGTGGGGTCTTTCACCAATCAAGGCTGCAGAGACCCTCCAGCTGACCAGCCTTGCACCTCAGGGACAGCTCAGTGGCAGCACTTCTCTTGTCCATGTTTCCTGCTGATGTCCCTTGGGTCGGTGTGCACAGGGACAGCACCGGCTGTGCAGCCTGGTCACTCCTGTGTGCATGGAACAGGTCATGGGGAACGTGCTCAGAGGGTCTGTGGCCCATAAACACTGAACCATCATCACAAAGCACGACTCATCTTAATGCAGATTCTGCAGAGCTAAGGTGACACGCACTTCTCATAGAACAATCAAAATTTATAATGTTCTGTTAAAAAAGCAGCAAATCACCCCACTTCTCACCTCAAAGACACAACCCAGTAGTTCGTTTTTAATAGGACACTTGATTATCTAGATGCATCAGCCATCACAGACCACCTGCTCCAAAACACATGTAGTTACAAACCTTGCTTTAAATTCTCACCTAACTCTACACTTCCTGAAGGCTGCTCTCCACAACAGCCACATCCCTGCACCTTTGCAAAGCACCAGTTCCTCATACTCAGCTCCACTGAGGAACATCTTTCACTAACTCCTCTCTATTTCATTGAACCAAACCAAAGACAACAAAGGAATGAGCAGAATCCAGAGATGTGGATTGGTTTTATACCTATCTCCATGCAGACTGCACCTCCCCTGCTCCCATTCCATCAGCCTGTGAGCAGGCTTGAGCTAACACGCTGGTCTCCCCTAATTACAGAGTCCACAGATCCGTGAAAAAAAGCTGTTACGAGTCCCAGCAAGCTTCATAACACCAGAGAGTGGAAGTGGGGATAGCCTTGCCAGGGAGTCAGGCCCTGTGATTTTCATGACAGCGATACTTTCATGGTCTGTAGCCTAGCAGCTTTCCAGATCCCAAATATTGTGGCAAGAAAAGCCAGGTTTAGGATTTTCGGTGCTAGACTTGTCCATGGGGTGCTGGACTCTGTCCATGCATAATTACTCCTTAGAAAGGTGATGGAGTATGAAGTCTGGGAATGAGATTTGGCCAACACTTTCTGCCTCAGTTCTGTTCTGCACATGCTGTGCAGAAACCATGGATGAGTCTGGGCTTGGGGCTGAGTAAAAAGGACTGGGCAGATGGACTGAATAGGTAGGATGAACTTCTTGAAAGCTCTCAGAGCTTTGCTTGAATTAGCAGAGCTGGCACTTAGACATTTTTGACTCATCAGACCAGCTAACACAAACATTTTAAACGCAGAAATACTTAGTATTGTTTCACCATCCCTAAGAAGAATCTCTTTAGAGCCACTAAATACAAACAGACTGTCTTCTGAATGTGTTAATTCTCTAGTGACTTTAATATGAAAAATAGTTTAAATATGATGATAATAATTTCCTAATCAAACAGTATTATCTTCAAGATAATGATTTGCTGCAAACTTGAAAGATTAGCTACTCCAAGAGGATATTAAAATTTTTTTAAATTTTTTTCTGCTGATTTTCATATTGTCCCTCATTTTCTCACAACTACTGAGTTATTTGGCATGTTCTGATATTACAAAAACAGGGGAAATATGAAAAGAAAAAAAAGAATTTTTTTTTTTTGTCCTCTAATTAAATCTTTGAAACCTAGAAAGCAGCTCATGGTCTGAAAGGCAGACCACTGTTAATCCTTCCCAAGCAGGCAGGCAAGGCAGCACAGGACACAACCTGGTGATAGTAACTACAGAAATACAAGACCAAGAATGATCAGACAAGCAGCACTTCTGTGGGAAAGAACCTCAGCTGACATTTCTGGTTCAAAATTAAACATAAGAAAATTTTATCTTGTTTTAACTGAAAGGCTTCAGGCACTTGATGTGTCACGTGCCTTTTGGCACAGGTCATCCTGCCAGAGAAGAGGGCTGTGCTGATAACCTTACCAAGGCCCCAGCAAAGCCAGTTAGGTAGGACTCAGAAATCAAGAGTTATGTGCTAAACTCATGATAACCACAGGCACTGAGGAAATACTGATTGTGGGATTTCTGTTTCTTTTCCATTTCCATCACCAATCTTTCTCTGCATCACAGAGGTCTGATATTTCTCCTGTGGTCAAATCATTCTGGGAAAAGGGCTGGACAAAATCGTTCAATGCTGCAAACTTTAACACCACCAAAAGAGCATTTCTCTCTCCTAGACCAGCCAAACCTGCTGGAAGTCAGCATCCATAATGGAGGGGTTCTGCTGGCATGTGGCAGCAAAGATGAGCCTGGGATTTCTATGTCTCTTTCTGGTTTTCAGCACAGGTAAGGACAATGGTTTGGTGCTCCCCAGGGAATAACCCAGGTGCCTCTTTCCCAATTGCTCCCATAGCCCCATTCCCACATCTGTGGCAGGCTTGGTTCTTCCACCCTGTGTAGGCAAGATTGATGGGCTGGAGCTACAGGGCTGATGCCATTCAGCAGGGCAGACCTGGTGATGTCTATTCCTGGATCCCATGCCAAAAATCTGAAATCAGAGAGGTTTATAGGGAAAGGGAGAGAAGGGTTAGAAGAGCTCCTACCACCTAGATTGTCAGTCCAAATTTAGCTCTGACTAATTGAGAGTTGTTAATACAGCTGATTAACATTCATGACAATTTATAAGCCCTGGATTATACATTGTCTGCTGGGTATTCCTCCTTTAAAAACATATATAAAGGAGAGCTTGGATGGGCTGAGAAGCTGAAGCTTCATAGGAACATGGGAGATTAACATTTTCTAGCACTGACTCCTTTGGAGAGCCTTTAGGATTACTCTTTGGAGGCACTCAGCTCTCCTCTGGTGAGATAGGAAACCTAAATTCCAAATAGATATCTTCAGCTTGTCCTGCAGTCTCTAAATTACTGCTCTGCACTCAGTTGGTCACCGAGTGAATCCCAGAAAGCCAGTCCAATCTCCTGAGCCCAGCTCCAGCCCATTCCTCCTGCAACACAGCTCTTGAGGACAGTCCTCAATTGCATGACTGCTCTGGATGACAAACATGCACAGAGAAGGGAAGATTTGTTTGCAGTTGGCCTTATTTTACTCTGTACCTTGCAGCAAATGCTGTGTGCAAACCTAATGAAGATCTCTACCAATATTTACTATTGTATTTTTCTTTTGATTTTTGAGGGGCAGGCTTAACAGAGAAAACTGTTTCTCAGTCTCTTTTTTCACTTTTCAGCTTCGTGCATAAAAAAAGAAAATAAGAAAGAGAAGCAGGTGGCAGTGCTGGCTACTGCAGGTAACAGGCAGCACAGCAGGAGCCCCAGCGTCGGGCGTCAATGGGAGTGGGAGGTGCTGTGATGGGCAGGGAGGTGGCAGCAGATGGGCCCTGCTCCTGCAGAGTCTGTGAGCCCCATCCCGCCCCTGCTGTAAGGCCACCCTACCCAATCCAGTCCCTGGCCGGGTTAACAACTGTCCTTCCCAAAATCAAATCTTTTCTCTTTCCTTTCTCTCCTTCCCAGCTCTCCATTCCCTTTTGTTTTTCCTTTCCTCTCTTCTATGCTGTGGGCAAGCACTGCTTTTAGTCCTGGGGGGCAGCTTGGCTTCAAATTGGTTATAAATAATACTGATGTCATTGGAAAATTGCATTTCTCCCCAAATTTGATTTTGCTCTTGTGTCAGCTTTCTGTGCTTCTTTTTCCATCCTGCTCTGTTCTTCCTCTCTCTGTCATGCTCACACACACCTTCCTCCCTCACACAGACACTGTACTGCTCTGCTTCGGCGTGACTTTGTGGGAGGGAAGCAAAAAAATATCTTTGAAATTTTTGACTTGGGAAAAACAAATAAGCAACATCAACAGAAATAAAACATGTTAAGATAAAAAGTGTGATTTGGCTACAGCAAAATTATTCTGATGTAGCAAGCAGTATAGCCATCAACGTAGCTGAAAAACAAAAATCTGTATTTTCATGTAGATTTGGGGAAGGGGGAACATTTCCTAGGCACTTTCTCTGCCTTTTGTGACCTGCACAGAGACATCTGCTGCTCTGTTGGCAGCAAACACCCATTGCCCAGCAGGAGAGGGCACCAGCATGCCAGGGCTGGCTGGGTCCTGCAGCTGCTCAAGGGCATGGTCAAGGGCACAGCTGGCAGACCTGAATTTTGGCCCACCATTCCACTGTTGCTGTGCCTTGCTATTTCCTAGACTCATCTCCACGGTTCTGGAATTTTATTTTCTCACCAGCGTTTTTTTGGTGCACCCCATTACATAATCTGCTCATTTTGGTTTTCCCCTTCTGGCAGATTTCTAGCTCTTATAAGCAGGGGATGAGCAGCTGTTTCCTTGTGCCCTCATGCACCCCTTTTCTTTCAGAGCTGCCTGCGAAGTCCCTGGACCTGTCTTCTATTAACCTGACAGAGCTGGTGAATGGGATGTTGAGCACTGCTCTCAGAGGTAATGGGGCACAGCTGGGCAGGTCACAGCTGCCAGCCCAGCAGTGCAGGAGAAAAGGCACTAACAGTGTCAGCAGGAGAAGCTGTAAACCTGTGCTATCTGTCTCCAGAATTGCTTCTAGGAGCACGTTACCTTCACACATTTATAATGCAGATGGCTGACTGCCCCAAAGAACTCAGAAATTAGTGTGGGTTTATATATAGACTCAATATAATTTGTGGGATGTCTTTAGAAAGCACTTTATAATCCAGTGTACGTTTCAATTAAAAGAAAAACAAAATAAAAAGCAAGAAGCAGGATGAATGACCCTTCCTTCAGTGGAAATGAGAACGGACTGAGTGTCAGGCAGCTGTATCATACTGGCACCTCAGGAATCCTTTAGACACTAAATGAGCAGAGTAAAACATACTGTTCTCACAATTTGTTCCAAGCACTAATAACACGGGCATGTGTTTCTGCAGGGACCAAGAAACTCTTCTCTTTGCTGAGCGTCACCTCTTACAGCTCGTTTGCTTTCCACAAAGTGTCAGTCACCATTTACAACAGTGAGTGTTGGCTCAGGAGTGGTTTCTCTCCCACAGCCTGTGCAACAAGACACTGATTTTTTTCTCTGTCTCTCCCTCCAGTCTCTAATGCAAAAAATATTGACCCTGGAAAGTTCCCTATGCACTACTGCTACTGTTTGAACAACGTGACAAACGACTTGACAGGTGGGTACACAAAAGAGTTTGGCAATTGCATGTGCTTAAACTGAATTATTTCCTTTGGAGATTAAGGCTGTAGCCTGAATTTTGCAAACTTCATCCTTATGATTACTACCACCACACTGAGGTCAACAGCCATCACTCACAAGGAGTGGCTGTTCTGACTCCATGACCTCAGTCTCAGGTGGCTGCACCCAGCCAGTCTGGGATGGAGCCATCAGCCAAGTGACTGCTGTGTTTGACTGACAAAAGGCCTCTCTTTCCTCCTTGGAATACAAATTGCAGCACAGGAGAGACGACCAGCAATGTTTGATACATCACCTTGGCCACTTTTGCTCTCCTGAGATAACCAACAGGAGGGGAACAAAGGCTTCTCTGCAGCAACAGGCTCCGGCAACTTCAATGAGCCCAACAGAAGGGAAAAGCCAGGACTAACGTGGAACTGTTTGAGTACAAAATACTGTTGGGCAAACCCTTCACCTGAAATCCTCATTCACACCCCTGATCTCACAGTGTTTAACATCTCAGGATGCGTCTGAGTGCCTGGATTCTATGACTGGTTAATGCAAGGCATCAAGAGTAGCTCAGCAGCTACAGACCAGACTCCAAACCCTCTACACCACATATGGTGATCCCATATGAGCCACAGTGGCTTTCATGGCTTTCTCTGGACTCACACATCTCACAGGTCTTTATGGATAATGACCCAGTCTGCCTTGGAGAACAGCACAGAAACTTTAATCTTTCTGCTGAAATTCCAGAATGTCTTGGTGATTGGAGCATTCTCCAAAGCAGTAAAAATTCAGGGCTGAGGTCCATCACTCCCTAAGGGAGAACACTGACCTGTCACTGCTAGGAAGCACCACCACAACACCACCAGTCACTTTTGAGTTGGCAACAATGTCATCAGTGCATCTGAAGCAGACCCCAGGGGAAAAAATCTGATGCCTCCTGGAAGGTCCTACATGGCAGACAGGAAATTACAGCAGGCAAAGCCTGCAGGCTTTAGATCTCCTTCTATATTTAAGCAGAATAAGGAGAGCATTACTTTAAAATGTTCTCTTGAACAGATAAATTTCATTTAAGTTTACTTTTAGACAAACTGATGTCATTTTGGATGCCATCTTTGAAATATACTTCTGCAGAGTATTGTCATGGCTTCTTCAGTCCACTCCAGCAAAATCTTTTTAAACTTTAAATTATTTTAAATTTAGTTATGTATGAGCATATATCCCAAATATCATCACATACAAAAGTGAATTTTTGATTTGACATAGGTGATAGGACATGTGTTTTCAATAACAAACTTTCTGTATTTGTTGTCTAGATTTTACAGCTTTACTTGTTGATATCATTGGAAACTCCACCAGTTATCTCACAGAAATTTTCAAATCCACTTCTATTCTCTCAGGTTTGCATTTCCTTTTAACTTTTATCATTGTCTTATTTGTCTCATTTATTCCTGGCATGAAAACAAGCATAAAAATGTGGATAAAAGCCTATTGCTCTTACTGAACAGTATTTTTCTTGCAACACATGGAACAAGATATGTATATAATGTGTATGTGTGCAGATAGAGATGTACATGTTTCTATGAGCAGTTATGCTGTTTGAATGTTTTATTAATAATTACTAAAAAATTGTGGGTTTGAGAATTATTATTGAATACTGATATTTTGGACAATTCTGGTTCCCAAAGAATAGTTATGGGCTATGCTATCCGAAGAATTTTTTCCATATAAAAATAATTGCAATTTAGAATTTTAATTAGATAGAAACCTTTCCACTGACAATATTACCATTTGGTTTGAAGTTTTTGTCAAAAATTAGAAGGCAAATATTTGGTCAGCTGCCATAGACACATACCATTTTGTGTTTGTATTTTTAACTGTTTAAGATAATGCCATAGAAGGAAAACTGGTAACAATGATCTCTTTTATGCTTTTTTGTCTTTTAGTGCGTCAGAGCAATGACTCTGATTGTATCTACATCTGTGTGATGGCAGGGCAGACAGGTAAAAGTAAAAATCATTCCACCCAAAAATACTGCCCTGATTTTCCTCAGTGATGATTTATACCAGGAACAAGCCTTTCTTGATATTTGTAAGCATTTCTGTTTGCAGGGAAAAATCTGTCTGATTTTTTGGAAATACTAGAAAAGTCTCCTGTTATTAATTACACATTTTCCAGTAACACATCATCTGACTTGGGTAAGTACATCCTGGGGAATAAAAGGAAACAGCAACAACAGTGAAAATCACATCCAGGTAGCTCTTGCACTGAGTACTCCATCCTCATTACTACTACTTTAAATATTTTTTATTATTATTGCTTATATATTTGCATAGTATTATTTATTTAATACTATTTAAAATAGAGTAATATTTTATATTATGTAAATGCTTAATGCAATAATTATATCATAAATGTAAGTAAATTTTAAAAACTTTTAAATTATTTGTTACAGTCTTGTAGCAGAGGAACAAACAAAACCTGCTGGGATGAGAGCTTTTACAGAATTCAGCACTGGGCTAGGGAGGGTCTCTGGTGCTCTTAACCTAACTGGGTGCCTGCCATAGCTCTCAGCACAAATGACCTCCTACCTTTACATGAGTTATCTTCAGAGAGGAGGTGAATACATTCAGTCATTGTCCTGAGTGGTTCCTCCTTCCAAAACTGCTTTGCCAGGTTGAGCTGCTCTTCAGATGCTCTCCTTTCACTGCTGCCCATCACTATCTCTAATTTTCAATGATGGATTAAAGCAGGCAGACTGCAATCAGTGGCAAGGTGTGTGTGCTGAAAGCTGTGGGATGTTTCCTTTTAAAAATAATAATAAAAAAAGATGACACTTGGCCAAAACCCCCTTTAATTAAAAAAGACAATAGTTGTTTCTATGGTAGCAGAACCTGATTTCTTTCCTTCTTCTCACACAATTTGTGGTGGACAGTGAGTGCACTAACCTTATCTTCTCATACCTCAAAGACCTAGATTCAATATTCTCAAGTTTCATGAAATTGCAGGAAGACCCAAACAAGACACTGGATTCATCAGCAGAACATGTGTGGACATTTAAATGTGAGCATATGTTGTCAGACCTAAATTTGTGTTCCTTTGATTAATGTCTTGACAAGTGATCATGTATGTTTGCTTCACAGTTAACTGTGATCTTAACTACAAACAAAGGGTAGCATAAAAATTTCTGTGAAACAGCAGAAGATGACGTCTCTAATGCACTGAAGAGCTGGAGGATAGAAAAACTATTGTGAAAAGCCATATTGCCAGAAAAATAAGTTTTCTAAAGAGGCAGAGAAGAAGAGAAAAACTGGTTATTGGATTCAAACAAAATAAATAAGATTATTTAAACTATTTCCTCTTATTTTCTAAGGTCATTTTCTTTTCTGTATTCTTCTCTATCTGTTTCTTTATATGACATTCATTTGTACTTGAGTGTTTCATAAACTTTAGTACATTTAACTTTGCCATGGGGCTACAAGATAGAAAAGTGCTGCTCTGCCCCATTTTGGAAGCCAAAAAGCAAGGCTTTGTATCTGCTCACTTGTAATGGAAATCAATAGAAATTCTGACCTTGACTTCATACCTCCTTGTCATTGCAGCTGCATCTCTCTCCTACAAAACATCTGCATTTCCTGTAGTCAGTCTGCTGTCTTTTATAAACTTTTTTAATTTCCTTAACCACATGCCAACCTTTGTTATCTCTCGTAGCTAGGAGTGTCAGTTCTCACACTGCAGTATCTGCCCTCCAGTACCTGCCTGCTCACCTTCAAACAGACAAGAGCTTTCTCTCTTTCCTCTGCAGTGAAGCAGTTTAGGGAATTAAACACAAATTATGTGAAGAAAAAAACCAAAACCCTGCAGGAACATTTCAGTTTCTTCTTTTTGTTTATGAAAGCTCGCACATTAAAATGTTCTCAGTTAAAACTTCAAACATTACTAGTGCTCTCTGTGTTCTCATATTTAAAATGAAATGGAGAAGTGGCCACTCAAGTGCCAGAGAAGCACTCAAGGAGCAGATGGGATTTTCTGGGTGTATTTTAGATGTTGCTGTCCCCCTGTATGTTGCACTCCCTGCTGCCATGGGGACACCAGCACCCCCAGTGTGCTGGTGCCTTCTCTCTGTCTCTCTTGCTTCTCCAGCTACCAGGATCCCTCTCGCCCAGAAAGGGGAGGGAATCCCCACCACGAAGTTCCCACTGTGGCCAAAGACAGTTGGAGCCAAAGGATCGTGGTTTCCATCACCCCACGTGGATGCTCCCAGGCCCCAGGGCACGGCCGGGCCCCCTCTGAGCCATGGGGGGAGCTCAGCCCCATCGCCGGCCCCGCAGCCCAGCCCCAGTGAGTACGGCCAGGAGCGCTGGAACCTGCCCTACCCTGCTGCTGTGGGGTTTGGCCAAGTGTCTCTGAGGTGCAGGTTGGAGGGCCCGGCAGGGAGACACACTCTGGGTTACCTGTGGGTTGATTACTTTATTGCAGAAATGTTAAAATCAGCTATAGACTCCATCCTGTAGTTTCTTATCTTTAGGGAAAAACTCGGTCTTGCTTCCCACAAGCACTTCTGCCACTTGGGTCTTCCCTCTTATTTTGCAATGAATTTGGTGAGCAGACCTGTGAAAAAGCATATAGAGATGCTTCTCCTGGTCTCCCCTAAACATGCCTTCTTGAAATCCTGCCCTTCCCTAGTCCACAGGCTTTTCAAGATCTAGTCAAGTACAGCTTTTGTCCTTCCTATTTCATACTGGCATTTTTATATGCTGCTGGCAGTACTGGGTGAAGGACTCTGTCTCATACATAGCAATTCTCCTCAGCAGACAGAAAAATAATACATATGTATGACAGCAAGTGTGTGTCTCTCTGTTCTCGTAGGTGACACATCCATGTTTTGGATGCAGACAGTGTCTCCACAAGAAGCCAGCAAACTGATGCAAACAGAGCCAGGTAAGACTGATTTGGGATAGCAACAAAGTGTGTCAGTTGGCACATTTATGAAATAGAAAGTAATATATAGAACATATAGACTGATGGAATATATTTATACATCAATGTCTATGTAAGTGTTTATTAATGAACTGTGAGTTCAGGGTTAGTTTTTTATTCTTTTCTGTTGCTCCTTCAATCAACCTTCCTTTTTGTTTTAAGGTGTCAAAACAAGTTCTATTCTTTTTCCTCTCCTTAGATTTGC
This sequence comes from Aleadryas rufinucha, assembly GCA_013397815.1. NCBI lineage: Eukaryota > Metazoa > Chordata > Aves > Passeriformes > Aleadryas > Aleadryas rufinucha. The sequence goes on from VZTH01011698.1 coordinate 851,843, forward strand.
CTTCCTCAGTACTGTCTATGCCACCTTCCTACAGACCTGGTGTGACACTGAAACTTTACTCAGCTACCAGTAAGTAAATGCACCTCGTGGAGCAAAAATAGCAGTATGTTTGAAAGTAATGCAAGATAGAAACGTTCCCATGCAGAAAAAAAAATACATGGTTAATTTGCTTATGATAGTTTATGTATGTAAACCACCTAAAATGTCCAAGGGACTGTTTCCTATTTGTTTGTGAATTGCACACAATTGCACATTCAAAACATAGATCATACTGTGGTGATAGGATTAACATAGGTGCTCTGTGTGTCAATTTTTGCATTGATTGGTTATTGGAGAATTCATTCTTAAAAATATTTCCAAAAGAAAGTATCGTGCTTTAAATCTCCTCATTGGTATAAATAAAATGATGAAATCAACTCATGCCACATGAAACCTCCAGAATTGTTCTGAATTTACAATACTGTAAACTACTTTCTCATCTAAAAACGATCATCATCAACTAGATTTTCATGAAAATTCAGTTCTCAACTGCTCTTGTGTCTGTGTAGCGACTGTCTAAGAGAAGCTTAGATTCTGGGTAGAGCAAAGGTAATATATCAGACTAAACTGCAGGGGTCTTCAATATCCTTTGGGCTTGATATTATAGACAAAATAAGAGGAGTCTAAGGAACTAAAATGCTAGGCAAATAATATTTTTAAAGGTCTGTTTTAACATCTAGGAAATAAAACTAGGAAATTTGATAGTATGAAAGAGGAAATAAATCCTGCAAATTCTGAAGAATTGTAGGTGAGGAGAGCAACAAGAAGCTGATTACGTGGTTTGTGATTAATTAGTAGGAAATGTGGAAAGATAAACTTTAGCACTGGTATTGTAGAAGGAAATTGTGGGTCTTTGACGTGGGTTCCTAATAAATCTGATGAAGAGAAGACTGCTGCTGATAGTTAGCCTGATGAAACAGGAGACATAAGGTGAAAACAGCATCACCAGCAGGTTTGTGCACAATGGGAAACTGCAGCCTTGTGGTCCTTCTCTGCTGGTGGAGCTGACCCAGAGCATTGGTGACACTGCCAGGTCCCTGGCTCCACGTGGGCAACCCTTGGGTCTTCATTTTGGGGTTACCTGGAGCCTCAAAATCCAAGTTTTTTTCTGGATTCCCAGCTAACCTCACAGTTTCTGATGATATTTTGATTACTGACTTTTACTTATCTGTAAAGGTCTTTTTTGGAGGTAAACACGTGATTCAGAGATAAAGGTTCTTTCACAAATCTTCAATTTTTCTGTCACTGGGAATAACTGCACAGCAGGGGAGCAGCAGTGTCTCACAGTTTTGGCGTAATTTGCTCTTTCCATCGGTTTTCCTGTTGTTGCCTATTGCAGCAATCCAAGACCAGGATCCTGTGTTGTTACTTGTAGCTTTTGCTGATTTAGAACAGGTTTTCATACTTTCCAGTTCCATTCTGATTGAGTTGACTATCAGCATATGTTGGGATGATTGTCTTTTTTTTTTTCCTTTTTTCTTTTTTACCCATGCTATTAGAAAAGAAAATATTTGAGAGTGTATTACTCAGTGGGGCATCTGTTTTCAGAATTAAATAGCACTATCAGAGTTAAAGAGATGACCATGAAAACCAAAGTTTGACAACCTCGAGTGATCATACAAATACAACTCCTGCAGAAGAGCAGTGTCAGGGAAGAGGGGAAGGAAGCTACCGCTTGGGAGGCCTGAGGACACTGCAGTAAAAAAAATTATCAACTGACACACATTTTCAAGGAAAAGGCTCACTGGTGTTGAGCCAAGGAGCAGTTCTTGTTGCAAAAGTCTTTTCAAACCATGGAGAGAGGAAGCCAAATAACTTTGGTTTTCATGGTCATCTTTTTAACTCTTGTAATGCTATTTAATTCTGAAATCAGATTTATTTTTCTCTCATCTTACTTCCGTTTAAAGAGCTCCAAATACCAGAGTCCTCCTCTGGTGTGCAACACTCTGGACCCTGGAGAACCTAGGACTGGGGACAGCCCATTTTGAAAAGGCTGGGAAACATGGATTTCAATGAGATGGATGGAGTCACCAAATGCCTCTCTGTGAGAAACCGTGGTGGCAGAGGCTGCCTGCCTGATTCTAACAACCAGGAATTTGGGGAAATAAACCCTACAGTGGGGTCACAAAGTGAGGAAGGGCATCCACATTGTTCTGAGGGCTGACTCATTATTCCAATAATTCATTTCTTAAATCACAAAAGTGGGTGCCCACTAATAAAACGTGTAAATATGCATGTTAGAGCATGCAGGGAGGGATATTTTAAGTCTGAATCATTCACAGTAACCGTAACATTGCTTTTCACTGGCAACAAAATTTAATTTCAGTGTCACAGGGATGTGATATTGAGTTAATAAAAGAACTGTCTGTTTACTGCAAGAGTTGGTCACTTCACTGCCCCTGACAATAATGTGGCAATTTGAAACAGAGAGGAGAAAAGCTCTGAACAGGTGCTGTAGTTCCTGCCATTTCTGGTCTCTTGACTAACTCAATTTCTTAGGAAAGAGCATTCTTAGAAAAGAAAGTTGTGAAATAAATTCCTCCTTTTAATTAGTTTTATGAACTTATGCACTGAATACAAAAAATACATTTCACAGTAGAAATTTATCACGGAAGAGGTATAAAACATTACTATGAATGGGTGAAAATTTAAATTTCAGTGATATGATGTGAATATACTGTGCAATCAAAAAAATTAAATAGAAAATTATTTCATCTTTAAACAAATATAGTATTATGCAAATACAATGTTAATTTAAATTTAAGTGATTGTCAAAAATGAAAACCAAATCTATTTCTTTAGCTCTCAGCTTTTTTATTTGACTTTTCTTTCCCACTTTGATGACTCCAAATTGAAATTGCCATCATTCAATTTGCAGCTAGATAAAATTGAATTTCTTCTGGCAAAACACATAGCTTGAGTAAAGCATTTGACACCTGGCTGGCAGGATAGCAATGCCTACTTTGGTGGAGGCTGAAATTCGTAGAAGGGTGGGCTTCAGCAAATTTTAATCATTCATGAACTTTATTATTTCTCATCAACTTTAAAGTTACTTTTCACAGACAACTTATATTGAAACCTCATTGCCCCATGCTCTGATGTTTCATTATTAACATGAAGTGTGTTTACTCAAGCAAGGAATCATTAATTTTTAATTGACACCATGTAGGAAAATATCAAGGTGTGTCAAACGCTATTAAGTGGACACAGCCTAATGACATTTATGTGAAATTGCTGAGGTGAAGAGAAATGGGGCTCCCTCTTGCCCATCTCTGGCTAATTACACCTGACATTTGTGTAGTGCCTTTGACACACAACTGTTTTTCAGAGCAGCCTGTGGGTTTGGGAGCTGCCAGTGCCTGTCCCTTGCTCCTCACATACTCCTGCTACCTTGGGCAAGCGCTGCCAGGAGAGAAATAGTTTCATAGCAATCTCTTTCAGGCTGGCAGAGCCTTGATTTTCCTCCTGCCCAAGAATGCCATTTTATATTAAACTTCTTGTCAGCACTAGATGACTCAAGCTTATTTCAACAGAACTTCATTAGTCCAAATTTAACCTTCATAACCTCCGCTATCACATAACATAGCATTGCCCAGAGCTATAAAGTGTGTGAGACATGTGAACCTGGAAATGCAATTACACTGTCTAAGGGGATTATACTCAGCAGGTAAGGCAGTTTACACACACATGGCCAAAGCCTGCTGCTAGTTACACAAAAGGAAAAAATAGTTGACAATCACACTGCTGCCGTTGCTTTNAGAGCCCCAGGATGGCATTTGCAGGGATATCCCTTATTCGTTGGAGGAGGGAAGACATTGCTTTGGAGATGATAGCCCAGACAAAGTATAGCAACAAATGCAGTGGGACGAGTCAGCATAGTGTTTTTTCCCCAGGGTGCCCACAGGCGATGCTCAGAGAGCCCCGTGTGACCTCGCCTCCTGTCACCCTCATAGTGCAGAAGATCAACCCCTGTGTGATGGAGCTCTGTAGGTTCTTTCAGCTGTGCCTCTGTGTCGGTCAGAGAAGATACTCCAGAAAGGAAGCCATGAGGTAAAACCTGGCACTAGTTTTTCTTTGTCTGTCTGCTTGAAATACTCCTTCAGGCTTCTTTCTCCCAAATGACAATTTTCAATCACCAGTGATTATTTTTGAGGGTCTGTGTCCACCAGCTGAGACCCAAATGTGTCCCAGTGCACTGATCAATACCTGATCTGGCTTCAGTATTCCAGCTAAGTGAAAAAAGCCCAGCTGTATTTTTCCCAATATCTAATGACATCATTGAGGTTGGAATTTAGCTTTTTATTTCCATATTCAGTTACAGCAGCATGATATGGTGTGCTTATCATAGAACCATAGACTGGTTTGAGTTGGAAGGGATCTAAAGACCGGTTAGTCCCAACTCTGCTGCCATGGGCAGGGACACCTCCCACTATCCCAGGTTGCTCCAAGCCCCATCCAACCTGGCCTTGGGCACTTCCAGGGTTGGGGCATCCACAGCTTCTCTGGGCAACCTGTTCCAGGGCCTCACCACCCTCACAGTAAAGAACTTCTGCCTTATATTCAATCTAAACCTGCCCTCTTTCAGCCTGAAGCCATTCCTCCTTGCCTTATCACTACATGCCCTTGTCCAAAGTCCCTCTCCTTATGAAAGATAACAAACCTCTTATCTTTAATTACATCTCCTATCTGTAAATACATCTTCAGGTACTGTGTTGAATACTATTCCTGGTTTGTGAAAAATGCAAGTTATGTCTGTGAAAGAGTCAAAAGAGTTGCTTACTCCCACAGTAAGTACATTTTCATTTTATATCTCCCTATATCTACATACCTTATTATGAAGATATAATAAAGATTTTTATATATTCACAGAACATTTGCTGTCTTTCATCAGACAGCTATTTCATCTGATAATGATTTTTAAGGGATTAAAAAAATATTATTCGATTTTCATATATGTTTTAATATTTCCTCATAAAACCTCTTCTAACTAATATTTTCTTGTGTTCTTGCAGCGTTAAAGCAAAAATGCCTTAAAAACATCTGTACATCAGTTTAGAGCACTGAGAAATTTTACTGCAAGTTGGAAGACTGGTGGCAGTTTTAGTTGTCTTTTTGATTTCTCAGTGTAAAAATCAGAAAGCAACATGTTATTTGCAAATATTTGAAATAAGCTATTAACCAGATGTTAACTTAGAAATGTGTCCTCCTCCAAGGCATTGTAAAAATAATGTGTAAAAACAGATATATTTTATACAAGTGATGTAACTGCAATAAAAGCATTGAAAGGCTTTTAAAAATCTTATTTTATAATGGATATTTACATGGTTGGCTAGTGAATGCAAATCATTTATATTAGTTTTACTGACATTTAAGACATAGTAATCAAAATTAACAAATGCAAAATAATTTCAAAGCAACCTGAAATACTGAAGACAAGAAGGATTCTCTGGTGTTAAACACATGCAGATTTTCTTCTAAATCAGGAGCTTCCATTACTTCATCAATGCATGTAGTGCAGAGGGCCAATCCAGAAAGTGACCAGACCTCTTGTACTTTGAGATGTATTTGTGTGAGCTCACCAGGATTCATAGAAACATGGAATTATAGAATGGTTTGTGTTGGAAGGCACCTTAAAAATAATCTACTTCCAACCCCACTATATCAGGTTGCACTGTATCAGGGCCCCTTCCAGCCTGTCTTTCAAGTCCTTTATATGCAGCTCTGGTGAACTAAAAAACAGTTCTAAAAAAATGAAAGAATAACCAAATCGATTGCATGATCCCATATTTTGCTATGCTGCAGCAGCATTATGATACTATCTATCCAGAGTACATCACCAAGCCATGAATATTGTTTTTAAATAAGAAGTTTATTTGCACTACAGCTGCTGCACATTGATGTTTCACTGAAGAAAGGTGTGTTCAAAGGCAAAGCCAAGGAGAAAAGTGGCCCTATAAGCAATGCTGACCAGAGGGAGAGGTGGGATGCAGCAGTTCTCTTCCAAAATACAATTCACTGTTGTGCTCAATAGCGTGCGAGAAGTATTTCTGTCATGTCAAAGAGCAGGATGGATTGGAGCAGTACCAGTTACAGCTGGTATTGAAACATAGGCCAATGGGATAAACAGGAATGCTGACACAATGAGTGCAGGTTGGGAATGGTAGCACGGCCATAGCTCTGAGATCCTGTGGGAGATCTCACCCTGTTGCAGCAGCTCTCAGTCTGTGCCCATTGCGTCTTGTCATGTCACTGGGCACCACTGGACAGAGCCTGGCTTTGTCCCCTTTGCCCCCTCCCCTCAGGTGTTTATGGGATTGATGAGATCTCCCTGAGACTCCTGTAGTGAAGAGTCCCAGCTCTCTTGCCCTCTCCTCGTGGGAGACATTCTAGTCCCTTCACCATCTCTGTGCCTCTTCTCTGAACTGTCTCAAGTTTTTCCATGTCTGTCCCATACTGAGGAGCCCAGAACTGGACACAGCCCTGCAGGTGTGGCCTCACCAGAGCAGAGCAGAAGGGCAGGACCCCCTCCCTGGATCTGCAGGCAGCGCTTTGCCCAATGCAGCCAAGGACGTCCTGAGCCTTCTCTGCTGCAAGGGCACACCCCTTACTCCAGTCCAACCCTGTGTCCAGCAGGACTCCAGGTCTTTTTCCACCAAGCTGCTTCCCAGCTGGGTGACCCCCTGCACTTATTTGTGTATGAGGCTGCACCTCTCCAGGTGCAGGACTTTGCATTCCTTGTTTAACTTCATGAAGTTCCTGTTGAGGTCCTTCTGGATGGCAGCACGACCCTTTGAAATGTCAGTCACTTATCAGTTCAGTGTCAGTCACTTCTCAGTTCAGTGTCACATGCCAGGCTGCTGAGGGTCCATTCTGCCCCATCATCCAGATCATTAATGGAGGTGCTAAGCAGGACTGGACCCAGCACAGACTGCTGGAATGCACCTCCAGTCACTGGCTTCCAAACAGACTTTGTGCCATGAGCCACCACCCTCTGGGCCCCACCAGTCCATTTTCAACCCACCTCACCAGGCACATCCAGCACAGATATCAACAGCTTCTCTATGAGGATCTTACAGGTGACTGTCAAAGGCCTTCCTGAAAACCATGTAGGTCACAAAGAGCCTTTTGCTCATGTAAGTATTTTTTCAATCCCTACTTGTCAGACTTCTCACTACTCCATGCTACAACTCAGTGGACAGTTTGCCTTTGCTGATGGACTCTTTGAAGGGTTGCTGTGTCTGGCCCTGGCAGAAAGCACACCTCCCTGATGAAGAGAAGCCTTCCTAAAGCTCACTGAATCAACTTTCTCCTGGATTTCACTCAGCCTTGGATCACAGCCACCGTGGATAGATGAGAGAAAACTTCCCAACCCTGAGGAATGCCAGTGTTTAAAGCTGTATAAATTCTCACTCATCTTTCATCACTGAACACTACCTCTTGCTAAGCTATTAAAGCCATATTCACATGCCCAAGAGATTCTGTGAGTGATTAATAACAATGGGATTACTGTTATTTAATTACAGCCAAGAGTATTAGGGAAAGTTATCATATGCTGAATGCACCTGCAGAACAGATTTCTCAGTATAGATTCTTTACATGGCTGGAGCCATATTACCAGAAACACTGTGGGCATAATGACTCCAAGGAATCTCATGGAAGAATTAATTAATAAATGTTGAAGTGGGTTTGATAAAGGAAGTGATCACATGGGTGAGGTCTATATCCAAGTGGGTATAAATAACTTGGTACTGGCTTTGCTGAAATCCATTTGTCCTCCATCCAACTGCTTTGGGATAACATCCCTCAAGGTAAGCCTTTCTGGATGTTCTTTGTAATAAGGGAAGCAGGAAGAAAACAATGTAGAATAAGCTATTTGTGACTTAGGAGTAATAGACAAAAATATAGGTAAGAGATTTGGGAAAATAGACTATAAATATTTAGAGCTGTTAGATTTAGAATCTCACTTCCTGATGAAATATTACAAGATTTTCTGATAGAAACAAATTCAATATTTGAGCTCAGAAGAGCAGATAATGATCAGTAGGCACATATTTGAAAACTGATATATATATTTTCATTTATTTGGCTGTAAAAAGTCTATGCCTGACTTACTCAGAAAATCATTCTAAATTTAAAGTAATTTGTGACTGTAGTTAAAAACCAATCTATCGTCTTCCATTTAATGAAAACTAGTGCAACATATTTAGAAAAAATCCTTACACACATCTCTTGAAGTTCTCCAAACAACATCATGTTTCTCATTAGGAAAATTTATGATATATTAGATCAGCCTCAACACAGATTAGAATAAATGTTTGACTACGAATTTTTGTGATATGAAATAAATATAATGGATTGCAGATAAACTGAATTCCATAGATGTAATCTCAAAATAATTCTTCATTTACACAGTGTTTCACAATCTTCATTTAAACATAAGAATTATTTGAACATCCTGTTAGATCAATGAAGATGTGAAAACTGTTTGCAAAACAAATGAAACTGCAAGTGCACCATTTGATTGCTAAATGGCACTTTCATGGAGTCTGTTGAATCACTTAAAGCAATGCCAAAATAAATACTGTTAGTCAGATTTATAGAGGACATTGATAAAATAAGGATATATAAGACTCATCATTCCTGTAATATGTGCATTTACTATGATAAGGGTAAAAACTGAATTGTATCAGGCAGAAATATATCCAGGCTATAAAAGAATGATCTCCTAAAATTAGATCTTCCCATTCCCAGATTGAAGAGATAACTTTCTGTCTAATATTTTACTTAACTCACTAGGCACACCAGTCTGCTGTGTGACTTTTTTCTTGTCTTTGGATTAAACAAAAAATGATTGTAATTCTGCTGGTGTCTATGTCCATGGTGGTGCACAGTGGTAAGTGGTAACGTATTTTTATCATTTTTTGACATTATGTCAAAATACTATTTTAAGTATGTACATTTGGAAACAATCCCTTGGAAACACACCTTCTCTCTCCTCAAATTTTGGTGTTCAATACCCAAATGCACTTAAAGAAGTTTCTTTATGAAGTACTTATATTTTTCTCAGGACTTGTAGTGAAGCAAAAAAAAGCTGGTTGGTTTAACCCCCCCATGTGGTGGGGTTAAAAACACAACCAAAGACTTGCAACTTCTGTTTGCTAGCATTTTGTCATTCTTTAAGTAATTTGGACTCCAAAAGTTATGTTTCATATAAAGAGATTCTACTCATTAAATACATTTATATTTTCTTAATTCTCCAAATCATTCATATAACCCATGTTCAGCCAAAGCTCCTCTTTTGAATTTTACCATGGACAGGGCTTTTTCTTCATATAACTCTTTAGATTTTATTGTCCTGGGTGAATGAACTTCCCCGAGTCAGGGATGAGCAAACATCTCAAATTTCTGCAGTCTCTGCACATTGTAGGAATGTCAGTAAGAGTTGTGATGTGCACGTGAAGAGAAGGACCCTTAGAAAGTCTATCCCAATTTCTGGTCGATCCATGGGGATATTTCTGAAGGGAAGAGAAAACTCAGGACCTCGGAACAGACAAATTCTGCACTGACCCACATCAACTTCACCAGTTTCTTGCATTGCAATTCAGAAAAGAAACAGGTCTTACACAAAACATATGGGCTAAAATGACGAAGCTGAACTTTAAGACTCCTACTATATAGAGAGAAATCAGGAAGAATATTCACATTTCCCATTGCAGTGATAGTGAATGCCAAAATACCTGCACTGTTTATTCATTTAAAAAATAAATATATATATTTTTCTATTGATAATGGGCTCAAAAGTATCTGGACACTCATAAATTTTTCTGACATAATATTTGAAGAACAATTCCCCAAAACCTCAAAAAGCTGTTCAACAGTGTTTAGATTCTTTCCCCCTAGCTAAGAAAAATCTGAGCACAAAGATTTAAAGTGTTACCACGTTCAGATTTGTGGAGGATTATTGGTTTATATTTGTATAGGATTTATTCTGCTGATCTCTGCTTTGAGACTGAACCAAATATCTGTGTGTGAAATAGCATCTTTGAGAGGAATTAATGTGATTTACTTTAAATAAATCAAATAGTTTGGTTTTGCTGCACCCTGACTTTTCCTGGTGTAGTCGAGATTTTTGCTTCCCAAGGAGTATGAGTGCATCCATGCCCTGTATGAGGACATTTTAGTGAGCCAGGACTGAAAAAAACAACTGGAGGTGCAATGATGTTTTTTGATGGGCTTTTTTTAGGCAACACTTCAGAAAACTGTTGTCAGGTAGGAAAATCACAGTTGCAGTCCAGAAACAATTTTATATGTAACTGAACATTAAAAGAAATTCCATGGATAAGGTATTCAACAGGAAAGCCCAAGAGCTGATGTATCATACAAGCCTCCTCAAAATGTGCTGAGTTTTTTAGCAGGTTTTAGAGAGAGGTGAGAGAAGCTATGTCCCCAGGGTCTTCTGAGATTTAAAGGGTTGATTTTTGTAGTGAAATCTTTCACTGCCACTACAGGGAATGACATAGGGTAGCTCCAAATACATGATACCAAAAGACGAAAAGAGAATAATTACTCCGGAAAGTCTTTTCTCTTTGTTCCTCCCACCCCCAATTTAAACAAAAGTAAGCAATCTTGTTAGCAAACATTGATTCATTGATCTTGACTTGGCGACAATTAGAAATATTTTTCTTCGTAATGAGAGGATTAGAGGAGCCAATGGTTTGCCAAACTGCTGACCCTGCAGCAGAGATTCCTCTCCAGGGGAACTTCAAACATTTATGTGTTAATTGGACGTACACAGTTCAGTTTGCTGAGGAGAACTAAGTGCAAGTGAAGGATAGTGGAGCAAACACAGTTTCCAGTACCCCTGGAATATGGTTTTATCAATTTTCTCCTCTGATGCATTTCAACTCAATGGGATTTTCATGTTTTCCAAAAATTTTGCTGAAAGGACCAAATGATAAATGGCTGTTCATCAAGAGACAATCAGTTTGAGCTGTGGTGTTATGCAGTGTGTCAAACCTGGCTCTAATTGCACTTGTCAGTGAACCAGACCCAGGGGATGTTTGTCATTGCAGAGGAAATACAGGTTTTAAGCCAGAAAATAAGGGTTAGTTTTTCTTTAGCAAGCATGTGTATAAATATAGCATTCAATGCTGCTTTTTTTGCAAGGCAAGCTATTGTTTCGCCTGAAGCTGAATTCTTCATGGCCATGAAGCTTTCAACAGACTTGTTCCAGTTCTGTGAAAAGGCCAGCCTTTATTGGGAGACCTTTTCTGGTTTGTGGAAAGCAATTTGTTCCCCTTAGTCCTGCTGCAGTGAAGGACACTTCTGATGGATTGCCATTTATCTAAAAGCTTCTCGTTTGTGACCAAGAATTTCAAGAAAAAGGATAACACGAGAGGAAGCACATCTCCCTGCCTCACTCAGTCCTGTACCCATATTTGGCAACTGAACTTGAGAAACTAATTGCTGGGAGAATATGACTGTGATCATGAAAATCTTGTTCCCACCACAAAAGTTGTGGACATCCTGAAAAAACACTTATATATGATCTAAAAAAAAAAAAAAAAATCATATTTTTCCTAATCCTTTGCTAAACATAGAGTTAAACCTTATATCTAAAATCCCCTTCTCTGCTTTACTCTTTACACCTATATTTATTGCAGGAAAATGTAACAGATGAGCAAGACAACTGTCAGCTCTTTCCCAGAATCTTTTATAGAGAAAAAGGACAGCTTTCCTAATGCTAGTTATTCTCAGATATAAGTTATGGCATGAATTTAACTTTATGGGCTTTTTCAGTTTTAAATATTTAGGTTCTTGAGACAGTAAATACCCTTTACTTATTACATTAAAAAAAAACCAAGGTTAAGTAATTCCACTGTCTTCTGAAATCATGCAGAGGAAAAGAACAGGTTAAAAAATGAGAAGGGAGAGAACAAATACTAGATTTCACTCTAATTCAGGACTTGGCAAACAGAAAAAAAAATGGAAGTGTTGAAAATATACCAAATCTATCACATCATCTTCAAAAGGAAAAAGAGATAGTTAATGTAAAATATAAGGAGTTATAGGAAGAGAGACAATGACCAGTAAGGCAATGGCCAAGATGGACTCAGAAAAACCAATTTACTTCACTTCAAATAACCCTGCTTCACATTATAACAAAGGATAACAGAGTATTTGGGACATAGTTGGGCAATAACACAATTTCATATAATTCTACTGATTTGTCCCAGTAAGGGCTACTGTTGAGATGAGCACAGGAAGACAAGGGTTGGCACATCCTCAGCAGAAACACCTGTTTAACAGAGACTGGGTTTTAAGCTGAAGTGGATGCGACTTACCAGTACACACCAGTACACACCAGCACACACCAGCACATTTCTAGGCTTCCCAGGGTGTGGGTGGAGCTGAGCAAGTGCTTCATGGCTTTGATAAATCAGTTTACCAGTGTAGGAAGACATTCAAAGTTCCTGCAGTGTATGTGTCATAATAAAATATATGTTGCTGGTTTACTGTGATTTTTTGGGGTTTGTGTTTTATTTTTAAATCTTCTTCTCAAATTTATTTGCTGAGGTAGGTGGCCAAGAACTGGAGCCGCCAGCATTCCTGCCAGAGCTGCTTAACACACCTGAAAGAATTTCGAGTAAGAAAGGTTTAAGCTTTACTTTCTGCAATGTTGCATGGCAGTGGGGAATCCCTTGAACTCCAGAAGCATCACAGGGAAGTGTGAGCAAATAGCTAGGAACTCATCCCAAAATGGTTTAACAGCTGAAGCAAGACCAGGGGAAGTCTGGGGACAGTTATTGTCATTTATCTTTTTTTAAATAAGCATGGTTTTTTTGTTTATTTTTTCATTTAGACAATGCCACTCTCTTCAACGGAGTCTTTCAAAATGTGGAAAGTGTTGCATTATTTTTTGGTAAGCACCTGTTCCAGTTGTACTTGAGCACTGAATAGAAATCCTGTGGTGTTTGCTTTTATACATTTACTAAGATGAAACAGGGATTTTTGAGGATGCAGATTTCCCCAAAGACCACTGTAACACCAGATACTGCTGAGTGTCAAGCACTGCTCAATGTCCCTGTGTCACAGCCTTGTCTGGACTCCGTGTTCATGCAAACATCACCCGTGTGTGACCCACACCCGCCTCACCTCCCCTTACCAGGTGTTTGATGGCTGCTCTCTTTCCAGACTGCCTGGGTTCTCACTTCACCTGGTTACAGTCCATCTTCACTAACTTCCCTGCCCTTCTCAACTTCGTGAACAAAATGAAGTGTGTTACTGGGTTTTGTCCCAGGGATTTTGAAGACTATGGTTGCTCTTGCCGGTTCGAGATGGAAGGGCTCCCTGTGGATGAAGCTGATGAGTAAGTCACACCCATGAGAGGTCCTTTTCTGCCCTGACTGGCAATAAATGCCCTCATGCTCTGATTATCCAAAGCAAAACACTTGTATAAATGATTGAAATACAGTAATAAAAAAGTAGATTTATTTAGGGGTAAGTAACACCATCTGGCTCTAGTGAGACAAAATGTAATCTCAGGCCAGGACAATCAAACGGTTGTTCACTTGTATCAGCAGGAGGTGTGAAGGGAAATTCAAAGAGAATCAAGATATATCCATGTCTGTGAAGAAAAAGGGTTTTCCAACAACGTGATGTATTAACTCCCTGAGTGAAGACAGCAATGGCTCAGAAAGGGCTAATGCTTATAGATAGATGGAAATGAATCCATCCACTCTGCAGCATGGGATGGCTGGGAAAATGGAGATCTAACCCTGCTACTGGAAAAAAGCCATGAAACTTCTCTGTGAAAGGTTTTCTGAACAATTGTGATGACATCCTGAAATGGGAGCTCGAGTCAGTTCAATGGATTGATACCCAAGAGCTGAGCACCTGAGCTTTTGCTTCACTCAGCTTCATTTTAATGCAGAGCAGCACAAACCCAGAAACTGCAGAACCATCCATCAGCAGGTTTGTCCTGAGAATCGTCCACAGAGCCAGTTTGTATTTACAAATTGGTTTGCAGCCCTGGGGTGAGGTTTCCTCAGCAGCACAGAGCTCCTACTGCCGTGTGCAGCTAAACAGAGACTGATTATTGCTTTGCCACTGACAGGGATGTGCTCTCAGTTCATGGGAGCCACCAAACCAGTGGCTGTTGTGTGTCTTTCCCAGAGACAGTTCCCACAGTGTTGCAATTTTTTCACTGATGTTATTTCTTAGAAACTAGTTTTGCAAGCCTTGGGGCTTTTCTGCACCATTTCTGTTCCATAGAAAAGGGCTGAACACCTCACTGCAGGTTTTTAAGGCACTGGAAAGTACAAGTGCCTATAAGAGAAACATTTTCCCATTTCCCAGAGTAGCTCATTGTCATATCTAAATTAGGAGACAATTTTACATCCACAGTCCTCATGAAAGAGAAGCAGGCCCAGAGGACAATGTGTCTTACAATCTCCTGCTTGCAAAGGGAAACTAAGTACATTTTTTGATTATCTGTCACAGTAAATGCTGATGTAATTGTGATTCTCCAGACAAACAAGAAGTGCAGAGAGTTTGTGTTAGACTTCTTATGCAGTTAGAGGAGCTTTTAGATGCTAGACCTGGGGCAGAGTCAGGAGAGTGTTGAGACATCACCAATTAGATGGTTAAAACCCTGTTCCTGATGGAGCTCACAGATTTCAGCCTCATCTCTGCAACAAGGCACAGTAGAATTTGTGGTGCATAGGAGCCATCAGGCCTCTCTGCTGAATGCTGTTTGCCCTCGCTTTTTTTGGATACATTCCTTGAACTCCTTCTCTGTGAAGGCAGATTAAATATTGTGATCATTATTTATTAATATAGTCAGTGATTAAATATGAAAAGCTTTCTAAATACAGGGGATGAGAAAGTGCACGTGTGGCCTAGAAGGGAGCCTGGCAAGGGGCAGGGGTTTGCTCCATGCTCCGCTCAGTGCAGGAGTGCTCCTGACCAGGGGTGGGCTCAGTGCACGTGCCGGGCTGTGGGGGCTGTGTAATGACACATTCCCTGTGCCTTCAGCAAGAACCCCACTAAAGATAACTCCTTACACTGTGATCACAAGTTCACCCTTCCTGGCAGCAGATGCCGGGTTCGGGTGTTCATGTTGTCTTTGCATTCAGCATTGTCCAGGCCAAATGCAATTCAATAACAGAGCTGTGTTCTGAGTCCATTTCTCTGAAATGATGGTATTTCAACCTAAATCTAGCAGTAAGCCCCTGATTAATCTATGTAACAACTTTACCTGGGGTAAATGATGACTATCATCTAAAACACCATGGTAAATTATGTGTCATTTACAGCTGATGTCAGTGCACACAGATGTTGTGTAGATGATTTATCTGTACAAAGAGCTGAAGAGAGGAGACGATTGAAGAAGAGCTTGATGGTTTAGTTGACTTTTTATTCCAATTCAAAGCTAAAGTGGCCCTGCAGGCAATTTAAGGTTGGCAGGACAGTAGGGGTGCAGGAAAACACAAGGTTTCTGACTGTGTTGTGTGGTGGCAGGAGAAAGCTGCTTTACTCCAGCGTGAGAAAAATATTTCATGGCCCTTTCCCATGGATAAATTGTGCGTTTCAACTGTGATTATTGCATAGAAGTACAATAAATAAAGGATAAAATTGTATTTATATAGTCCCAATGAGACACAGGGATTGACAAGGCATTGCAGAGACATTAACCCTCCATGAGTGCCAGGTTCAGTGTAATTCTCCAAACCTGCAGTGACAAAGGTTAGGACAGGACTGGATCCGAGATGTCTAGAGCTGACCCATGGGGCATTGCTTGTCAGTGAGCTGGCAGTGCTGGGAAGTGTATGGGCACTGGTAGTGGATTTCTTATTTAAAGTGCCTGTGGAGTCCTTTCAAGTCCCAGGGTACCACAGCAGGACAGAAATGCTTGGTAACCCACAGCAGGCAGACCTGCTCCCACCACTCAGCTTTGCATCCAGCTATAGTCATCCCACCACTCTGACTCGGGGAGAGGCAGCACTTGGCCTTTCTTGTGTCTGGGGATCACACCATGGACCCCCTTTTCTCGTTTGGCATCTTTTGCAGTTTTGTGTGAGAGTCACATGACACCACTACAGTCTGACCTTGAACTGACACTAAATTGTGTGACCTCTGTTATTTCATCTTTAAGATGCTGTTTTCAGCACCGCAAATGCTACGAGGAAGCGCTGGAGATGGAGTGCACATGGGACCCAGCAAAGATATCTGCAGATGTCAGCTGCTCTACTAAAAACCTGACTTGTGGTGAGATTAATCTGTCAAAAGAGCTTAACACTGGAGCCAGAAGCTTGTTCTGGTTTACCTACCAAAAGTCATAGACAAATTAATCTGAAACCAGCTCCACTTCCCAGGGCTCCTCCTCCTGGGGTTTCCCTGACTTTGCAGGACCACTAAGCATTGCTTGAGATGCCTCCACATATGGGAAATGCAGCAGATGGTGAGAAGAGACCTGAAAAACCATCTTCTGAGGCATCAAGGCCTGATTTTTCTGCACTTTGAGGGATCAAATTCTTTATTCAGAGGGTCATGCACACTCCTCAGCTACAGCAGTATCACCAGTAAGGGCAGAGACCGTGTGTTACACAGGAGCTATTCCATGCAATGCTGGTACAAGCCTCACAAGAGTGCAGTGGGGTTCTTCAATGCCTAATAACTTTTAATATAATTTTTCATCAAGTATTGGCTCTCAGAAAAGACTATATGCTAGAACATGGTTTGAGGATACCAGCAAAGAGGGGCAGAATCCCCAAACTAATACCCTTACATCTTATTTAAGCAACAATCTGATCCAATTGCAATTTTTTATTTCAAACAAAAACAAAAAGAAAAGCAAAAACCATTTTTGCTACTTAGGCCAATGTCTAATGGTCCAAGTGCATTTAAACATTAATAATGCTTTTTAAGCTCTTTCTGTATAGCCCCCATCAAAAGTATGAAACGTGTGACAGCTATGAAAAGTCAATGTTTTTTTGAACTTTGAAAAGTAGAAGATTTTGAAGAGGGAAAATAGTATTTCCTGGGAAGCTGCTTCATATCCTTTATGTTAGGAAGAAATTCTTTACTGTGAGGGTGGTGAGGCAGTAGAACAGGCTGCCCAGAGAAGTCGTAGATGCCCCATCCCTGGACGTGTTCAAGGCCAGGTTGGATGGGGCTCTGAGCAACCTGTTCTAGTGTAAGGTGTCCCTGCCCATGGTAGGGGGTGGAACAAGATGAAGTTTAATGCCCCTCCAATCCAAGCCATTCTATGGTTCTCTGATTCTTTAGGAGCAAATCACAAAGCTTTGGCTTGTGGACTGCGACTTCTTGGAGTTAGGAGGGATATTTTAAAGATATCTGTGAAATGTCAAATGCAGTATCAGCTGGATTAAGTTTTCCATGGAAAAACAAGTGCATTGCTCTGTAGTCCTCAGTACTCTGCAGACCCAGCCAGAGAGGCAATAATCTGTTGCCAGCCATGCCGGGCTGCGTTGACTGGTGTTTAAAATTGGGGTTAGACTATGAAACTTCACTGTGTTTAGCATGGAGGAGCACAGTATAAATAGGTTTACATCTAACAAAACACGGACTTTCCTTACAGGGAAGAAAAAGCAGGAGGTGGAAAAGATTTTTCAATACAGCCTTGTTTAGATTTTTGTTTTATTTCCAGAGTCTGGGGATCCCTGTGAACAGTTCCTCTGCACCTGTGACAAAGATGCCATTGAATGCTTTATGAATGCACAGATTAACTCCTCCTTGAATGGGCTGGATGTCTCCTCCTGTCCATCTCCAGTTACAGGTAATAACAGGGATCTGATCGACTGCCCCCTCTTGCCAGATTTTCTGCTGGCATCAAAAGTGACCCAGCGAGAATGAAGCAGGAGCTGGGTGTTTTCCTGCCATACATCTGGTCTCTGTTTCACGTGTCCTGTCCATTTACTGCAACTTGGGTGAATACCAGAAGAGAAGGTGGTGGCAGACTAATTGCTGTCCTGGAGCAGGGCCAGGAGAGGCTTCTGAGGTGGGGAGGGGGCTGGAGCCCATGAGGAAAGAGGAGGAGGCTTGGAGGAGATCATTTTGCTCTCAGTACCTAGTGGGGTATGTAGAAAAGATGGAGCCAGACTCTTCCTGGAGGTGCACAGGGACAGGACAAGAGGCAGGAGATACAACTGCAACAGGGAAATTCCAGTTAGATTTGAAAAAATTTTTTCTTTGGGAAGATCCTGTCAACTGGAATGAATTATACTTGTGATCAGGTCACTAGCAGGAATGCTAAAAATATTGCTACCCCAAATCTTCCCTTAAACCATTCAAAAACTGACTGGAAAACCAAAACCAGGCTTAGTCTGTTCAGTTACTTGCTTTCCATTTTGGAAGGAAAAATCCCCACTAAGGAAGAAGGGGTTGTTTATCTCCATTGTCACACACTGATCTGTGCTCTGCAGCTGAAATTACAGCCTTGCAAGACCAAATGCCTGGATTAAAAACTTAATTCATATGGATTGCAATCGGAGCATGGCAGGGGCAGGACCCCTGGGCTCCCAAGCTGAGGGAGATGTGAAAAAGCAGAGTTAGCTTTTCTAATCCTTTGGCTCCCAGTCACAGCCCCCAGTGCTAAGGACAGACACACACACACACACACACACACTGTATCACGCCCTGGATGTGTGCATACCCTCCTGAATGGGTCAAGGGAGAAGAAAATTCCCCAGGAAAGTTTGCATCAAAGCCTGGTTGTTGTCTTTTTTTAAGACAGTAATATTTCATTGGGATCAGATGGCCCTAATATACAGAATGGGAGATCCAACACACTAAAAATAAAGGGGAAATTATTTGGTGCTAACAGGAAAATCATGCTGATTTTACCACTGCTGACAAAAATAGATTCAATTTTAGTTAGCTGGATGCTTCTGCTAATTTTAGGCCCCTGATTATATTTATTGATGGGAAAAAACCCCACGTTTGAATGAAACATTTTCATTTAATGTTCACTCACGTTATGATCCTTCTGTGTAGCTGTTCTGTCCAGTTCTGACTTAGGAAAAGAAAAAAAATAACCCTATCTGATGAATCCATAGGCAAGGATTTTGGTAGCTTCTTTACACAGAGAAAATTTTGAGTGAAATGGGCACGTATTTGACTAAATCTTTGATTTAATAGGAGTACATTCAATGGACTCCTGATTTGTACTGTTCAGATCAAACAGTGAAAAAATCCTCTTCTCACACTTTATGAGAGACTTTTTTCTTTCAGAAACAACCAGCAAGAGAGAGCTGACAACACGTCACATGGAGGGTAGGTCTTCTCTGTCATTCTGTGTCTGGCATGTATTAAATTGAGAACAACTTATACTCAGAAAAATAAGCTACAGAAATGGGAATTTAAAGATTGCTGATTGCCATCCAATTCCCCTTGTTTAGGTTGAAACTCTTTGGGATTATTTTTTATTATTATACTGTATATTGCTCAGTAGAATTTAGTAGCAGCGGGGTATAAATATTAAAGCAATTTTTTAATTCTGCTACTGTAATTACAATAATATTTAGAAATAAGTTCGCTTCTGATGACTCTGATCATGTTATGCCATGGTACAGTCTAAGGAGCACCCTAAGCTATGACTTTCTGGAGTAAAATTTTTTTTTTTTGCAGAGTTTGTTCATCAAGGGACTAAAGAAACACGGGCTGTGACTGCATCTGTGGAAGAAGGTTTGCAAAAAGCCCTGCTTTCAGCTCCCAAAAGCTGAGAGCATGCAAGATGTTTGCTTTCTTTCTGCCCTTCTAAAAGGGCTGATGTAAAAGTAGATGTAATGTTTTGGGGATGGAATTCAAGATTGAATGGGAAGGTGCAATTTTTCAATTTGTGCAGGTAATGTGTTTAACCGGTGTTTACAGTAAGTTTCCAAGGGCTGCGAATGAATGCTCTACAACAAAACCCGTTTTCATCAAAACAGCCTTTTTTTACCCTGGGAACACAGGTTGGAGCAGGTGAGCTGTTTGGCAGAGATGCCCTCTGTGGGTGCCAACCACTGGACCCACAGCCAGTAGCATATTTCTTGTCTTTAAAAGATGTTGAATTAATTAGGATCAAGCAGTAGCACAAGGAAATACTGAGCATGGTTTGTGGCAATGAGCCACCACTTTGGCCGCTTATTTACTTGTAAACACAGAGATCCAGGCTGAAACCTCCTCACTCTGGAACCTCCTGGGTGAGTCTAAATCACAAGACCTGGTGGTTCTTGTGACAGTCTTCGTTTTTTTTATATTTAATTTTTTTTTTGCTACACTCAGTGGTTGAAACTGTTCTCGTCTTGCCTGCATGGTGAGCACTGCAACATGAGAGGCCAGGGACAGAAGCACCCAAAGCCCTTGGTAGCTCTGGGAGGGGAAACCTTGTAAGAGAGAACCAAGATATGAAGCAGAGATGGAGAACAGTCTTGGACCATTACTCAGTTTAGCTGCTGCACTCTTGTTTTGTGACTCCATCACAAGCAAACTCTCACTCTTGTTAAGGGAGGAGTGGCTTCAGAGATGTTTGGCAAAGTGGACTGGTGGTGCTGGTCCACAGCTGGCTCAATAGAAGGCCAGTGGCACCTTGGCCTGTGTCAGCAATAGTGTGGCCAGCAGAACCAGGGCAGTGATCACCCCTCGGCATTGTGAGGCTGCACCTCGAGTCTGTGCCCAGTTCTGGGCCCCTCACTTTAAAAAGGACGTTGAGGTGCTGGAGTGTGTCCAGAGAAGGGCAACAAGGCTCATGAGAGGACTAGAGAACAAGAACATGTCTTCTGAGGAGTGGCTGAGGCAGATGGGTTTGTTCAGTCTCGAGAAGAGGAGGATCAGGGTGACCTCCCTGCTCTCTACCACCACCTGACAGGAGGGTGTAGTGAGGTGGGGGTCGGTCTCTTCTGCTGTGCCTGCAGTGAGAGAACCAGAGGAAATGGCCTTCAGGTGAGACAGGGAGATTCAGATTAGATATTAGAAATAATTTTTTCACTGTTCGGGTGCTCAAGCATTGGAATAGGCTGCCCACGGAGGTGGTGGGGTCACCATCCCTGGAGGGGGCTAAGAGGTGTCTGGACCTGGTGCTGGGTGATGTGGTTTAGGGGTTACAGGGGCAGTGCTGGGCTGACAGTGGGACTGGGTGATCTGAAGGTCTCTTCCAGCCTTGACAGTTCCATGATTCTCTGTTCAGAGACCCTGTATGTGCCAAGCATGCAACGTGCACTGGATTTGTGCAACCAGGCCACTGCTTAACTCAGAAACTCACAGAGCGGTTTGGGCTGGAAGGGACCTCAAAGATCATCTCATTCCAATCCCCCTGCTGCGGGCAGGGACACTTTCCACTAGACCAGGTTGCCTGGTGAGACATGGAAGGGCTGGGTTTTTTTGAGAATTAAGAACCTGGTTACAAGCTGTAGTGTGCTCCTCAGTGTGCCCCATTGCTCTAAGTGTGAACCTGGAATAATGAAAACCACATGGAACTTTTTTTTTTTTAAGAAACAATTCTTCTGACATTTAAAGGTTTGTGGGTTTATTTGTTTCTTATTTTTTTAAATAGCAGCACATGCACAAGTGTAGGTACCAGAAAAGGCTTTATGCTGAAGTAAGTGCTGGCTGTTCCTTCATATCTCTCCTTTATTATTAAAGCAGTTTTTTACCAGGTATTTTTCATTCTTGCCTAGCAGCAGCTCCAGTGCTGGTTCATGTTTTTCTATCTGCTTCTGGGAGATTTTGCAGTAGAAATCTGAGAATTCCTGAAGGAGTGAGAGCACCTGTATTTGCACTTCTGTAGCCATCTTTTACTCCCTGAAAAAGAAGCTACTCGTGCTCTCTAATGAGGCACAGTCCATCAAAAGGCTCTGAGTATTACCAAGGAATAAAAACCTGTATTAGGAATTTTAGAAAGCTGAAAACAACACAGATAACATATCTAATCAGTCTTTGAAGGAACCATTTGGAGAACTACTTACTATTTAACCACTTGTCTCCCCATTTAAGCCCAGAGAAACTTTAACAGCTGTGGAAGTTGCATTAAACCGAAGCTAAGTATCACTGAGAAACTCATTCAAAGGCAAACAAGTTATTCTTCACCTCACAACATCCTAACAACACAGAAGAAGATGTGGAGATGATTTTTTAGATCATTTGATAGCTATGTTTATAACTTATCAAAAGGTAGCTGACAAACAAAAATAATTTAATCAGGTAAAGAAATAAATTAGAGGTTATGGAGGTATTTGGACTTATGGCTGCCCATCCATACCTGACTTTCAGTGCAACACAAGGTGTTCACAAGCAATGTGGCATCCTTCTGTGCACACCACTGGGATTCCAGACCTAATCCTGTTTAGTCTCTTTGTCTGTCAAATGGACTTAATATTGAATTTCCCAGTTCAGCCATATTTATGCTGCTTCATTCATAGAATCATAGAATCCTATGTTAGTGCAATGTACATTATTTGCATGCAATGAGGTTATTTTATCAGTATCCCTTTGTCTATAACAATCAATACACCACTGAGAAAAATAGGCAAATGTCTATCCATGATATGTCTGGAACTTCCTCTTTTCAGAAAAATCTTTTCTCAGCAACCTGACTATTCATAGCTGTGCTGGCAGTGTGTTTCCTGAGTTTACATTTTCTATTTTCAACAGTGGTTTCTTTTGAGCCCCGTGACATAGTCTTGGAGACTTCCAAAGCCAGAGGTAAGAGTCTGATTAAACTTTTGTTGGCAAATTTGGCACTCTTGACTCCAGGTGAAGATGGATTTTCATTTATGAATCTCTGTGGTGCAGTCAAAAATCTGCAGCACAGGATTTCTGAATAACACCTCTACTTCTTTTGCTGACTTGCATATCCTTCAGCAAAACACTTTGCTTCTCCTAATTACCATCTTTATAAATCCAGGCTGTTTGGTTAAGCTTTATAATGCTTTAAGTAAAAGTAATTTCAGAAATGCATGACAGAAATTCAGCAGGCAGGTCACTACCACAATGCCTCTGTTTTTTGTACAGTTACCACAAAGGACCACAGAGGCACAGCTCCTGCTCTCCCCATCCTCTCGATAAAAGGTCAGTGACCCTCAGTTTTCCTCTTTCTTTGACTAACACAGCAATTCTTCATCTAAAAGCATCACAGTTAAAACCCTGTGCATGGTAACAACAGGGCTGCTGGAGAATCAAATTTAGATCAGGGTAAGAGAGCAGATATACAAACAATAAAACCTGGCTGAGAAGCATTAGCTGTTCCTTGCCTCCAGCCACTCATTTGCACTCCTCATCCAAGTATTTCTGAAAGCCTCTTCACATAAGGTTTTATGATATAATGGTTGTTTCTGTAAATTACATTCACAGCATCTGCTGCCAGAAGGGTTCATTTTGATTTTGCCTCCTCCTTTATGATAGATAATTTCAAAGAACTCTTTCCCAGTCTAAGACCTGTTCCAGCTTTTGCAGGTGTCCATGCTTCAAGCACAGCCTCACCAGTGGGTACAGCTGAAAATGGAGCCCTGGTAGATCTGGAAGTTTCCTGTGGCCCCTTATGTGTAGAAGGGATTATCCAAGCAGGCTGAAATCCACCAGAGAAATGTCAGGGAAAACTGCATATGGAGAGTAGAAAGCAGTCATTTTTTGACTCTGGTTACAATGTCTGAACAATATCCCTGTCTCCACCCCAATGAATTTGGCATTGCTGTACTAAGCACTAGTCAAAATCACTAAATGCTCTCCTACATTAACTTGAATGTATCAGAAAATCTGTGTATTGTGTTGCAGGTCTGCATGGCTCCCAGGAGATTATTTGTGATATCTATTCTTAGCTAAGTGCAGAATTTCCAAAACTCTGCTTTTATTTTTACAACGAGCGGGAATCACTTTCATTTCAACATTCCACTGCCAAACAAAGTGGCATAAAATGTGCACCTTGCTGTGCTATCAAACACAGTGTGTGACTATTGATCCCTTTCTGCCACCTTTCATGGGCTTTGCTGTGTTCTTAGCAGTACTTTAATCTCTTTTAATCTATTCTCTTATCCTGTGACAGGTTATTTCAACACATACTAAAACCAGAACATCAGAGGGACAAGTTTAATGAATTTGAGTTTAGTCCAATTAATAAATTCATCCAAAGAATTCAAAAGGAAAGCTTTAAAAATATGAAAATACATGCCCATTAGTATTTTCAAAGCATTTATTTTATGAAATGCCACATTGTTTACATTGACATTTAGAAAAAATGAAACCATTTGATAACAATGTTTTAATTTACAAATTATTTTATATAAAAGAAGGTTTTAAAAGAAAGGAAAAATATTTTAAGTATCTCCAAATTCAACAAAACATTCCTGATCAACAATAAAGTGTCAGATAATCTAAAAACAAATACCAATTTAATTTTTAGGATAAAGAATCTCCTGAAAACAATTATTGGTCAACTTATTTTCCCCTCAATATTTCCTTGTGGTTACAACCCAGTAAACCCTTCAGTCACCCAGCTCTGCATCAGTCAAATAATTTTCTCCTTTCACTGATGTTACTCTCAGTTTTAGAAACTTCAGGTGAACACTTTTTTAAAGCAATTTACCCAGAAAATGACATCTCATGACATCTCACCTGTACTTTATCTCTCAATACAGCTGATTAAGCAGCAACCAACATGATTTTCAGCACCTGGCACAGCTGTTTGTCTCAGAACATAAAGAATTAAAAAAAACCCAATCAGCAGTTAAACTGATCATAGTTAACCACAGTCCTTTCTTCCGAAAGGCAAGAGATGTGGATAAATGACCAGTGTGGATAGTCTGCTTTTCCAATTTTCCTCTTGGATGTTCTTTCTCTACGACCATCAATTCACACTAGTTCTGCCTGAGGCTATTACTCTCACCAGCTATCTAAAATTAAAATCTTGCTGTTTATTTTCTGTGTCTTTTTCTGTTTTCCATTTTCTGCTTATTCAGAAGAAGATGGATTTATGGAAGCTGTGGTCCCAGTGGAAGAGATAACCACCTCCCTAGCCTTATTCCCAGGAGATAGTAACTCAATGCAAGTCAAAATTGTCCCCACTGAGAGGATTCCTGCAGGCACACCTGCAAGGACAAAAGGAAAAGGCAAGTGAAAAATGAATGACACCATCATCTCTAATTCATAGCATTCCCCTGTTCCTGTTCACAGCTATCTGAGGAGTCAGCATTTTTCATGGATATGTAGAACAACACTATTTTATCCCTAAAGCTGGAGGTTACATACAATACAGATCCATAACACTGACTGCCTGGAATGGCCAACTACTGCCAGCTGACCAGGAAAACTTAACTAACCATTAATAAACAGCCTCCCACTATGAATTAACAAATTTTAGAAGACTGCTGGTTGATAATAGTTCAGAACATGCACTTTTGGACAGACTCCTGAAAGAAGAGTTTATTCTACCTTCACAAGTCTAATCTATGCATTTGTCTTCTCCAGAGACAAGCCTTGCAAGGGGTGGCCTGAGCACAGCTTCCTCTGGAAGAGCTCTGGACCTGGGACTGTCTGACAGGGGACCTACAGGAAAAGGTAAATAAAGGGTTTTTTCCCCATTACATCTGATGAAATATTCAGTTACCTCTATATTAAAAGCAAGTATGTATTATATATAAAGGTTATAGCTATTTTAAACCATTTAGATAAGCACATGTATTGGTATTTAGAACAGGAGGTGCAGACATCTGCAAAAGCTTCCATCACTTTAACGTCTTCTGCCAATGTGCTATCAGTAACACAAAAATTGCTTATTACTAGCTTATAAGTACATTTTTCATATAGTGCAGTATCTAAAATGAGCTCAGGGAATGTTTCCCCCTGCTTTTGTTTGCAGAAAGTAATTTAATCATATCTTTAAGTTACTTTGTTTTACTAGCAGTAGCAGCAATAATAGGAACTTCCCTACTCTTCATTCTGACCTTTTGCCAAAGTCTTGCCTGTCAGACTTTTTCTCACCATTTCTGATTCTGTTCCAATTCCTGCTCAGGGATCCCAGCGATCCCAAGACATTTCAGACCTGTCACGGCTATAGATCCACTCTCAAGGACTGTCCCATCCATCTCGTTAGGCTTCCCAATGGAGAGAAGCTGCCTTGGAACTGGAAAAGAGCAGACATGAAGAATCAACCCCACCTTTCACCAAACTGGAAAATTTGATTTTAAAATACTGGCTTTCAGAGAGCACAGATCAATGCAGGGACCTGTGGTTCGTTCTGTGAATAAACATGAATGAGTCAAGACCCAAGCAGGCACATGGGCAGAATTTCCTGCTGGAGACAGTAATCCAGGATTGACCCTGACAGAAGCAGGGAATCAGTCTAGAGCTGCAGAGGGGAAGATGGGATTACTCATGGGAGAAAGGAAGATGCAGACAGAAGAGAAGTCCTCCTTCCTTCTCCTGCAATCCATCAGCCCCTTCCACCCTTTCCCTGGAAAAGTCCCAGAAGAGGCCTCCTTGATGTCTTTTTCCTGATCTGGAACACTGTATTCTTTCAAATCTTATGAATAATTCCCACAATATCAGTTCTTCCTGAGTGGGGGAGCTGTGGGAACATTAGGATTGGGATTTAGTGATGCCAAAACCTCAGCAGCACAGTAGCCATTCCAACAGATCACTCCTGCATTTGGTCTAGGGGCACTAAGCTCAAACTGGACTGTATTTCGAATGAAAACAAAAAAACCTTATTGTTTCCTCCAGCAAAACGTGGTCATTGCCCAGGTATCACTGAGGAACCACAAGAGGTTAGGGCTGTATTTTCTGAATTACCAAGACAGAAACCACTGAATACTCAGCTGGGTTTGAATATTCCAAAAGAAAAAATTTAGCTATGAAAGATTACAAAGGACTAAGTATTCTTACTGCAATCCAATTTGACTTGTATGTTCTATCTTCATAGGGATTTCTCTCCCTTTTAAATATTGCCTTGCCCTTCTCCTGTCTTGCTCAGTCAGCAGTATTCTAAGAGCCATAATTCATGGACTGAAGCAATAATTTAGAGATGGTAAAATATTGTCTTTCAAAGTTTCTGATAGCTCTGGAAACACTTCTATCTTCACAAGAGAGCCCTCAACCAGTTAAAACGTGGTGTCAAATAACAACTTTGTTTTGTAGTGTGCGAGCGATTGACCTTTCTGCAAGAGAGAGGATGTGGAAGAGTGAAGAGGGAGGTGCCCCAGCTTGGAGAAATGCTGTTCTGTTTAACTGAGAGATGCCCAGAGGAATTTGAGTCTTATGGCTGCTATTGTGGCCAGGAGGGAAGAGGTCATCCCACCGATGCACTGGACAGGTGTGGGCTCCTCTGTATGTGCCATTAACTGTGGGTGTTGTTGGGGTGCCCAAGGACAAAGAAAGATCAGTACATCATTTTTTGGGCATTGTATAGCTATGTATCAGTAGTCAGGTCACATTTTGGGGGAAAAAAATCCACTTAAATAAATAAAACATGAAATACTCTAATGTGACTAAACCACATTCTATTGTTGCATCAATGTTTTGGAGAGGACTTACTAACTCAATTAAAATAAGAAAGGAGAACGATGGGAGGTAAGCAGAGCAGAAGGAGTACATCAAATGGATGAGGATAAGGGTCACTGTGAAACTTGGCTAAGAGGTGGCTTGGAAAGTGATTTATGAAGAGAAGACTTAACATCCACCCAGGGCACACTGTCCTTCAGAAGGGAGCAGAGCTGGAGCAAAGTGCTGTCAGAGCTACAGCCAAGAGCCAGCACGGCTGACAATGAGGGGCAATGCAGAGAATTCCACAAAATAAAACCTCTGAGAGCATTTTATTTACAGCAAAAAATCTCTTCCTCTGTGGAAGGTCATAACAGTTGGGGCACATCAGGTCTAAGTACAGCAAATACCTTTTTCCTGCACTCACACACAAATAAAACTGCCTACTCATGAAAAACTGGACTATGTGATGGCATGATCTGGCTATAATGATGCAGTTTTCAGATTTCCAGCCAAGATTTGAACACTCGAAGACTCTTCTCACAGCAGATTAGGTCATGGTTACAATTGTAATTATGTGTCTTAAAATTAAAACAAACCCCAGTTAAACACATGACACCAAAGGAATTAAAAGAGAGAAGTGAAAGCAGGCACAAGTATAGGAGGAAAGTAGAAACAGTTTGGGTTGTTTTTTGTTCTTCATAGAAAAAAAATTCCAGGGTATGAAAATTAAAATTTATCAGTTTTAATGGGCATTGAAAGTAAAGACAGACAAATAATTGTGAGCACTCTGGGATTCAGAGTAAGTGTTTTTTCCATTTACTTCTACTGCTTATTTTAGATGCTGCTTCTCTCATCACTGCTGTATGGAGCAAGTTAAGAAACTTGGATGTCATGCAGAAAGAAATTTGAGGTCCGAAGTTGTATGTTTTGATCACATGCCAAAATGTAAGTTTGGGTTAGAGGAAATTCTCATGTCCTGATGACAGTGTATCAGCATGATAGACTGAATGACACTATGACAGAGCTGCTAGAGCTGAGTATGGAGACAGAAATATTTAGCTTACAAAAAATTAGCTTACTATAAACTTGAGCTTTTTCCCTAGTTGAGACAAAGGTTATTACACTGCTGTGTATGATGTGACCAGTCAGGCTGAGAAAATTACAGACATTTCATAATTGCAGACAGAAGTCAGCTATTTGTGTCTTTGCATTCACAAATTCAACTAAAGCCAGAAGAACCTTTCACTGCCCAGCACCTCGGTGTCAGGCTTTTGTTTAGGTAATTAATGGTGACTTTGGAGGCTCAAATTCATGGCAGATTTGAAAATTTTATTTTCCAAACCTCATCTACTGGCGGCAAATTACACACTAACTAAGTTTAACAGCTTTCAAACATTAATTGTGAAACTTCTTTTTCAGGCATTGGCTGGAGCACGTGTGAGAAGCTCCTCTGTGCCTGCACTGAGGCTGCGGCCACGTGCATGGCTTCTGCCTTCTTCAACGAGAGCCTGAAGCTTCCCCACGGGCAGGAGTGCCGAGGGGAGAAGGTCTCCTGCCAAGGTGGCCCTGCTGAAAGGCCTCCAGCAGGCACAGAAACAGGCACAGGGGGTTCCAGCTCTGAGGAGAGCAGTGAGGAGGAAGGCGCCCTGCAGAGTGGATTCCGAAGAGCCAAGAGAGGGACCCAGCATGGCATCGGGAACTCCAGAACTGTGGGACAAGAGGGCAGATAACCACCCACCCCCACGGGCTGGGGAAGGGGCAGGGCAGCAGTCAGCCACTGAGTACCTGCCTCCTCATCCTCCACAGGCTGCCTCACACTGTCCAGCACACAAATGACTTAATCATAGGCTAGCATTAGGTGTTAGGCTGTACTAACTCCTTACTGTAGGGAGGTCAGCACTATGGACCATCGATCTAGCTCAGATACTACCTTAAATAATTATTTGACAGTATTCTGTATAATTTCACTTGATTTCTATGTAAAACCTGTTATGATCAGACTGATTTTTGTTAACTGTGCACTTAGCTCAGACTGGATGCTACTGATGGTGGCCACTTATTTCAGGTTTTTAATTAAACCAACCTGCAACTACTCCAACTCCTTTTGCAGACATTCTTCCTTTACTGAGCTTAGCAGGAAACACCCAGAAGAAAAGCTAAAGTAATTACATGAAAATGAGTTCATTCTTTCATTCCTGTCTATAGCTGTGTGTGACTCCCTTCTGAAGGCAACAGAAGGTCCAAAATGCTGGACAGACCCTCCTCTTAGGGAAGCCTCTTGCGTCCCTGGCGCACAAGTTAAGGACATGACCAGGAAACTTCCCAGCCTGGTACAGCCCTCAGACTATTACTCGTTATTGCTCTTCCATGTAGGGGACAATGAAATCACAACATGCAGTCCAAGGGTGATCAAAAGAGACTTCAGCACCTTGGAATGGCTGATCAGGAAATGTGCAGCACAGGTCTTTTTTTCCCCTATCCTTGCAGGAACAGACAGACCCAGTCTATCAGTATCTGTCTCCATGCCTGGTGTCACAGCAAGAATTTGGTTTTTTTTGGTAATGGGATGAACAGCATAACACCAGACCTGTTTGTGTCAGATGAGATTTGTATTTCTCAGAGGGGTAAGAGGGTCTTTGCTCACGAACTATCAGGGCTGAATGACAGGCTTTAAAACACACGTGAATGGAGAGAGGGGTAATATCAGGCCATGACAAACCTTAAAAGATCCCTTCCAACCCAACCCATTCTATGATTCTATGACTCACCAACATTTCCTAGAACAGAAAATGTTGCTACAAACTTCCCAGCAATTCAGTCATACTGAAACATATCTTGTTCTACAGGGCTGAACTTTATCACCGAAGTATTCCTTACAGACCAATGACTGTATCCTCATATCCTCATGTGGATGCAGAGATGCCGCCTGTGTTCTTCCAGATCCTGCAGCATTCACTAAACCCCAGCATCTGATCCTGTGCCTGCTGAATGGTGTGACAACAGCAGGTGAAAATGCCTGTGAATGTTCTTGGAAGAGCAGTTTATATCCTATAAACTTCTGGCTGGTGATATTCCCCCTTCAGTATTTTTCCTACATTAAAAGTGCAAAGGATTAGTACAGTGCAAAAATCCCAAACCATAAAACCCTAAACAAACAAACAAAAAACCAAACACACCACCCTCCCAAGTGCAAACAAACAAAAAAATCCCACCACATAAACTCCCAAAATAAACCCCAAAGGTATTTAGTCACATGAATCCCTCTGGATCCCAGTGGCTACACCATCAGCACTACTGAAAAAAGCAACAGAACAGAAGGACTTTTTTAAGGGAAGGCAGAGAGGTCAGCTAAGTGATGTGAGAAATTCTATTTGCAGACAAGATTTTAATTAACTCCCCCCTTATGCTGTACAGAAAGCAGACATCTCAGTACTGAAGCAAAATGCTAAAACTGCAAAATGCCCCTTTTTGTCTTATGCTGAGGATGAGATCTGCATTACACTGCAACGTTTGTCAGCCTTTTATTATAGGGATGAAAAGTTTTTTACATTTCACAGCATTTATAAATAAAAATTGCAATGAGAAAGTGAGATAGATGAGCTGAAATGGGGAAAACTGACCTGTAAACAGGTGAATGAAGTGCACTGCAGAGCAACAATAACACCAGTTCATCTCTCTGACAAGAGCAGTGCTGCTGCTCTGAACACTGCAACTTAAAATAAACCCCCATTCCTTTCTGCTAATTATTACTACCTTCATGGTTATGCAAACATTCATTCAATGATGCTGAATTTTCTGACTGCAGAGATAGGGATGGATCATTTGATCAATCAGGTAAAAGAAATAACAAAATAAATATGCTGTTATTCAGGCAATGTTGTCATTAATTCCTTTGGGTTTTTTTTACAAGTATCTCTTATTTCAAGAAGAATTTAATACCCAAGTTGTGCCCTAATTACTACCACATGAATTGTGTTGATAAAGAGAAGTCTTAAATAATCTAGTTATTATTAGCTACATTTATTTGTATTCAGAGATCAGAGCTAAAATATTAAAAAAATGACAAGCAGATCAAGAAGAAACATTTAGCATAGCTTTTTTCTTTCTTCTCTCATTCTCAATAGTCACTTCACACTGTATTTTTCATAGATTTGGGGCACAGATGGCCAACACCTAGCTGTTTCCCAAAAGCAAGCAACTAATTTATTACCTACTAATCTAAAAATATTTCCTACTTCAGTATTTTAACTTTTTAAGCATTGAATTCTTTGCCTGTCCCATGGGCAGGGACACGTTTCATTAGACCAGGCTGCTCAAAGCCCCTTCCAACCTGGCCATTAGTTCTTCCAGAGATGGGGCATCCACAGCTTCTCTGGGCAGCCTGTTCCAGTGCCTCACCATCCTCACAGGAAAGAATTTCTTCCTAATATCTAATCTAAACCTACTATTTCAGTTTGAAGCCATTCCTCCTTGTCTTGTCACATGCCCTTGTCCAA
Source organism: Aleadryas rufinucha (assembly GCA_013397815.1). Lineage (NCBI taxonomy): Eukaryota > Metazoa > Chordata > Aves > Passeriformes > Aleadryas > Aleadryas rufinucha. Next base: position 883,852 of record VZTH01011698.1, read on the forward strand.
AGTCCCTCTTCAGCTCTCCTGAATCCCCTTCAGGTACTGCAAAGTGCTATACAGTCTCCCCAGAGACAGGGGAAATCATGTTCCTCCAGAATGAACAGCCCCAACTCAGTCTGTCTCCACAGCAGAAATGCTCCAGCCCCTTGATCAACTTTGTGGCCTCCGCTGGACAAGTCAACATCTTTCTTGTTTTGGGGGCTCCAGAGCTGGATGCAGTACCCCAGGTGGGCTCTCACAAAGGCAGAGTAAAGGGGGACAATCGCCTCCCTCACCTGCTGCCCACACAGCTCTGGGTGCAGCCCAGGACACGTTTGGTTTCTGGGCTGCCAGTGCATATGGCTGGGTCACATTGGGCTTCTCATCCACCAACACCCCCAAGTCCCTCCCAGGGCTGCTCTCAGTCCATTCTTCTCCCAGCCTGTATTTGTGCTTGGGATTGCCCTGACCCCAGTGCAGGACCTTGCACTTGGCCTTGTTGAACCTCATGAGATTCTCACAGCCCCACCTTCCAAGCCTGTCCAGGTTTAACAGTAAATAAATGCAGTAGTTTAATAACCATGCAATGCTGTAATATCTGCAAAACAAAATGGGTGTGTACACTGAAGGCTATTTTAAATGCTAAAAAATTAGTAATTGACATCTAAATTGTAAACAATAAAAATTAACTGACACCTTAGAAAACATTAATTTTAAATTTTGGTTTATTTTATTGCTTAAATATAGATTGCACAGTGTGTTCTTACATTTATTGAAACTGGTTCATTACGTACAGTACAGAATATATGACCACTGGAACAACAGACAAATTAGCCCTACTCTGATTTTGGACAACAGGATATTTCTACCTTTTAAAATCACCATGGATTTAATTTATCTTGAAGTGATCCACTACCAAAAGCTATATATTTTTTTAAATTACATAATAGGAAAGAGAACCCCAAGCAACAGCTGGAATACACTTAAACTGGGTACCAATTATAACCATTATGACAGTACTGTGTGCTGCAGATAACACAGGGCCAGTTTGCATAAGGAGCTTTTAAGTTCTGCAGCTTGTCTGAAGAACATAAAGAGATAAGTGAAACAAAGCAGCTTTGTACTGTACAACAAACAGCATTCTTAATTCTTTTGGTTTCATTCATTAGCTCATATAACAATAGCTAACAAAACAATACATTTTACAGTCACTCTCATCTCCAGTATGTCTAGAAAGGCCAGAGTGAACCAATTATCAACTTACAGACTCCCTGAATTTCCATAAAGGAAGAAATTAAACATCCCGTGAACACGCAGAGTGTTACAAGCTCTTCATTCCCTGCACTACACCTGCACGACACCTGCATTTCCCAAACTGAACACTGGAAACATGGAAACCTACCATCACCATAAAGGAAAAATACTTCATCAACAGAACAGAAGATGAAATGCTGAATCTAGTTTTTTCACATGCAGCATTCATGCAACAGAATTCAATCACAGAAACAATCCTGTATTTACAGCACAGTCTCCATACTGCACAAGTGCGAACAGAAGTACATTCTTTATTACTTAAGACTCCTTATTTTCTTCTTGTACAAAAGTGCCCAGTGATATTCTTAAAAAAATGACAGAGTGGGTAGGTGTTTTACATTGTATCCCTATGTTGGATTTACTTTTTAAAAAATTACACTCTTTAGATAGGCCAAAAATATTAGTCTTACCTTAAAAAAAAAAAGAAAAAGAAAAAAGTGAAAACTAAAAGCTAGAGTCCTATTTATGTGTAGGCTGTGGTCTGATCAGGCTGATACGCTGCAGCAGTAAAAATCACAACGGAATGCTGTAGATAAGGGGCTGTTTCGTCATCCACTAACAGCTGTGATTGCACTGTTAAACTGAAAAGAAGGTCTCAATTACCTTTTGAGCTTTGTGAATGCCTTCTGAAAGTCTCAGCATGTCATCTCATAGGTTTAAGTAGCTGATATTTCTCTGATGTCATGCCACATCAGGCTTCTAAATGTAGTCCAGTAGAATACTTTTTACTAAAATCCTTTTTACAGTGGGTTTGCAAATGCTCCAAACCAACAGCAAATTAGCAGGGCTAATAACCCTTCAGATCTTGAGTTATGCAATCAAAGATTAATTTAGGTTGAGACTTCTGAAAGTCATCTAAATCAAACTCCTGCTCAAAGCAGGGCTAACTGAAGTTAAGTTACTTTGTTCATGTTCACTGTTCATCCAAACCACTAAATTAAATGACTACATTTATTATAGATATTTGAGAGCATTCATCCATGTTTGTGCTGCCCCAGTCAGATTCAGATAGATTAAGGGACTTCAAAGTTACTATCCATGGCATCAGTGAATGCTGGTTTTCTTTTTTTGCCTGCAGAATTTAGTGAGTCATAAAGAGAGCCTTGAAAATTCTCATCAAATGTCCGTGATTTACTCTATCAGTTTTACTTTATTTACATTTGATTAGTATATGCTCAGATACATAAACCTATGAAAGTTACCTTAAAGGTTTGAGAAATGAAACAAAAACAAACACAGAGATGCATCTCTAAAAATGCTTTTGCTTGAAAATATATGTAATAAATTCTTGATCTTTAAATGGTTCCATTGAGTTTTCTTTCAATTTCTAAAATATCACTAAAAAGCTGTTATAAACTACAGAGAAATGTCTCATAGAATATAGTTTCAGTATTTATGATTAAAATGCCCTCAGTATATTTTCTGCTATACTAAATATATCTCTCCTGTATTTATACTAAAGCAGACAGTAAAATACTACAGTGTTTTCAAAAGTACAGTCTGTAAACCATACATATTAAGACATGAAATATATTGCACAATTCCGTGCGTCAAGAGGAGATTTCTCCTCTCTTATACAAAGATTAAATTTAACTTTTAGCAAGAAACACAGGACATATACTGGATGTATCTATCTAAAAAGCATGTTAGGTGATGCATCAAAATATACTTAACAAGTGTCCATTAATTCATTCACTGTATTTTAACACATGTAAGGTATTGGGTTTTTTTCCATATATTCCAAACCAAACAAGCTGAGTAGCTACGACAGCATGAACAAGAGGGAGCTCAGGTAGTGCTCCACTGGTTACATCGAATGAGATGAAGCAAGCCAAAAGCATTCTAGTTCGACACAGAATTGAGGTGGAGAGGAGTAAAAAAAAAAAAAACAAACCAACCAACCAACAAACCAACCAACCAAAAAAAAAACCAAAACCCAAAACAAATAGAAACAAAAAAAAAGCTTTAATAGGTTTTTCAGTTACAATATCTCAAATTAAAGGAATTTGAAGTAATACAAATTCCTAGAGTAACTGAAATATTTACCTATATGGCAAGACAAGTTTTAAATCTGACTTCTACATGTACTCAAATATGAAAATGAAGAAACATGATCTGTGAAAAATCTAACTTAAAATATATTACAGAATAAAACAATTCAAGACCGTTTCATGAATTTGGCTAAAGTAATCTGTATTTGGCTCAAGTCCATCATCATATTAAAGTTAGATACAATAAACAATAAAATTTGAAAACTCATCTTGTTCTTTCTATTGTACTCTACTCTAAATAATGTCCAGCAGACTTCAGAAGACACTTAATACACACAAAGATCTGGAAACTTCATCTCATAGACTGGAACAGAATGGTAATGAGCATGTCCAGCAGTAATGGTCATCGTTCCTGAGGGGCTAGGCGGAGGACTGTGTGAGAAGCACAACCAATATACACAATTTATGGTTATATGGATTGATTTGTTATAACTTTACACACTAATAGTTGAGAAACAACAGTAAACTACCCCCCCATATATATATATATAAATAGGACACAATAAAACAATAAAATATCAACAGCATTTTATCCTAGTCCTGAAATTCTAATGAAATTATCATGCCCTGAAGATTTTTATGTTCTTGTCTAGATCATCAGTTTCACTGATGCTACAGAACTATCCAAATGCATCTTAACTGCTAATAACTACTATTTATCCTGCATAGTGATGTGCACAACTCTCNCCATCATCATATTAAAGTTAGATACAATAAACAATAAAATTTGAAAACTCATCTTGTTCTTTCTATTGTACTCTACTCTAAATAATGTCCAGCAGACTTCCGAAGACACTTAATACACACAAAGATCTGGAAACTTCATCTCATAGACTGGAACAGAATGGTAATGAGCATGTCCAGCAGTAATGGTCATCGTTCCTGAGGGGCTAGGCGGAGGACTGTGTGAGAAGCACAACCAATATACACAATTTATGGTTATATGGATTGCTTTGTTATAACTTTACACACTAATAGTTGAGAAACAACAGTAAACTACCCCCCCATATATATATATATATATAAATAGGACACAATAAAACAATAAAATATCAACAGCATTTTATCCTAGTCCTGAAATTCTAATGAAATTATCATGCCCTGAAGATTTTTATGTTCTTGTCTAGATCATCAGTTTCACTGATGCTACAGAACTATCCAAATGCATCTTAACTGCTAATAACTACTATTTATCCTGCATAGTGATGTGCACAACTCTCTATAATAACACCATGTACTACTTGGGATGCTCAATATCTGATTACTTTCTCAACCAGATGCAGCCATGGGAAAACAAGAACATCCTGCAACACTACTGATAGACACAGAGACACTGTAAGATACAATGATATGGTCTCTGGATATTCTCTACTATCAGGAAGATTCAAAGTAGTAAGAAAATCAAAGTGATGAAAAGTACTCTTTTTCAGTGTGCTGGTTTTGGCTTGGATAATTTTTTTTTACTGTAGCTGGTATACAGCTGTGTTTTGGATTTGTGCTGGAAACAGTGCTGATAACACAGGGATTTCTTTATTACTGCTGAGCAGAGCTTACACAGTGTCAAGGTCTTTTCTGCTCCTCACACTGCTGTGCCAGTGTGTAGGCTAGAGGTGGGCAAGAAGTTGGGAGAGGACACAGATGGGACAGCTGACACCAACTGACCCATGGAATACCCCATATCATATGGTGTCATGCTCAGCAGTAACAGCTTTAAGGAAAGAATTGGGAAAAAAAGGACATTCAGAGCAATGGTATTTGCCTTCCCAAAGAGCCTTGTTTTCCTGGAGATGCCTGAACACCTGACTTCCCAGGGGAAGTGAGTGAATTTCCTTTTTTGCTTTGAGAGCATGTGTGACTTTTGCTTTACCTATTGAACTGTTCTTATCTCAACCCATGGTTTTTCTTCACTTTTACCCTTCTAATTCTCTTCCTCATCCCTCCGAGGAGGGTTAAGCCAGTGGCTACATGAGGCTGAAATGCCTATCAGGGTTAAAACACAGCATTCAATCAAGGCAATTATTTTCTCCCTCTTACATGTGTTTGAGATCACTATGACATAACCATCTGAAAATAGCCACAATTGCTTTATAAATAATTTTTCGATATTCTTCTTGCATAAAGCCTTACCGGATGGTGAGTTCCAGTATCTGTGCCAGTCTATCATGAAGCAAGTTTGCCTAGGGAAAGAAAAAAATTAAAACTGAATTATCAACTCCTAGATATTGAACTGAGCTACAATGGGTGTGCCAGGCCATACTCAGGTGAGTGTGTTCCACATTGCCACATGTAAATCTAGGCCACATTTCTTTTCAATTTTTCTCACTGCTGCAAGGATTCTGAGCCTTAAAGATGCATTTGAGATTATGTGAGCCTCTCCTGGAGTGGCAGGAATTATACAGCAAATTCTGCTGTTGCAGACAGGAGTTCAACAAACCTGAAATACATTTAGTTATTTAAAATATATAATGGGTTAAATACTGCTCCAGTTATCCCGGAATGAAATAGGAATGGACTGTGAACCTGGATTTCAAAGATAGCAAGGAAAATATTAAGGTAAAGAAGAATGTACAAGTTAGCCATTACCTTCAAACGGTCTAGGAACAAACAAAAACACACTTCGAATTACTGGAATCTCCCAGCATTGATAGCAGTGGAGACAAAACAAAGAACTGAACTTCTGAAGAAGTAACAGCAGCAGTGACACGACAAATTACCTACAGTCAGCACATGCCCTCTAATGCCTACACAGATATCCTCAGTGCTAACATTTTGCAGAAACTCACTTTGGTTTCACACTGTGCTGCGATTTCTTCAAATGGTGCTTTTTGGAACTTTTCAATCACGAGACGCCTTTTTTCCTTTTCCTGTTCTTCAAGTCCATTGTTATCTTAAAAGAATAATGAAAAAAATAAATGCAATCTTTGCCTATGAAGTATAAGTGATATTAAATGTGCACTGCAGAAGTGAACAAGGACCGTGCTTGAAGTGATGCAAACATTCTCAAGTGAGCTCTCATATGGCATTGCTCATGAAGCAAAATGCAGATAAAATTTCAGGGAGATGGTTTGAGGACCCAATTTTCCCCCTTTCTTACTAAGTCTTTAATTATGAGTAACATCCATGCTCCCTTTGCTTTATTGCCTGCACTTCTCACTGCACACAGGTTCAGCTTCAAGAGAAGAAACAAGGAAGCTCTTCCCTCCCAGTATCATACTCACAGGTGGCCAGAGTTTTCAATCAGAATTTGGGAAAAGCCAGTTCAACCTCCACAGGCAGACTGAACCTACAAGCAGCTGGAACTTTGCAGCATCTAATGAATTTAAGTACCTCAGTGATTAGGCACACTTGGAAGACTGTCAGATTAAATTGTTCAGAATGTGCCTACTGTTTAAAACATCAATATTTATTCCATATTTTAAACAGGATTTTGGTGGACTGCACAGCATTAATTAGCAATTACTTACAGTAATATGAAATAAGGAATCTGGATAATTCTGTGTTCTCGTAGCCAGGTCACTTGTCAGAAAAATATTCTTTTAAAAAATCTTAGTGCTTTAATGTCCACAGTGTGTAATTTAACCCCTATTTTCTGAATGCACTGAAGACCCGAAAATCTTCATACAAAAAAAATACTCAAGTTACTTCGTAAGTAATCCCTCAATGTAACTTGAGTATCTCACATTTATAGCTTTGTCTATAAGGCAAATGTAATAGATGACAGGCATTTCCAGATGCTTTTCATTCAGTCCCATTAACTTCAGAAGATTGATTCACTGACATTATCAAGATAAAATTTCAGAGATTCAGAAATAAATAACTGGAGTTTTAAATAAATTTACTAGCTGAGAAGAAACAAAAGTAATATTTTATGTTATTCTGGCCTCTCCTTTTTCTTCAGCAATTCCATAGTAATCGAGAACTATGCTGCACAAACACAACTGTAATAAATCTTACCAATGGCTTTCTTCAAAGCTTCAAAGGTGATTTCTTCAGTATTATCAACCTAAACACAAAGAAAAAAAACTCCTTAATCATCACATATAACATATAAGCTTCTAAAAAATAAGGAATGTGATAAACACAGAAGGCCAAAACAGCCAGAACTTTTCTACCTTACAAGTCTCTAATAATTTTATTTGGACTTTCTGAGATAGCCAACAGATCACTAATTCACATTTTTAAGTCACTGAAATTAGTGAGGAAATCTTTATCTAATGAGATCAAGGAAAACTTTCTAGTCAAGATGCTCTACAGCAACAATACTTTATAAACGGATTTGGATGTTGGCAGAACACTCCTTTAGGTCAAGAATAAACTGTAGTGTTTCTATACTGTAAAATCTCGGTACTGGTCCTTAGAGAGCTGTTGCCAATAACAGCAACTGCTTCCTGAGAGTCGCTGAGTTATCAGCAATGTGATGCTAAAATAAGAGATGACAGTGGAGTGCAGAGTGGAATATGGTTACTGCTTTAGACTAACTTTGTTCCATTATGGCTCCAAATAATTTGGTGCTTACATCATAAACACTGGACTTAAAGGGCTCTTCATAACAAGCTATGTCTGATGCACTGAGAAAATTTGGGCATCTAATGATATGAATATCCATTTGCTGCTGCAGATGTCATTCACCAGGAGTTACTTGGGGATGCAAAATGACCGAAGTGTTTAAATTTGTTATAGACCTAGTTTCTATACCAGTAAATATATTTACAGTGAAGCCACTTTCATGGCATTAGGGGAGAATGTTTAGATGGCAAAACAGTGTTCACCTGAATATAATGTGGTTTCTTGGCTTGAACTTCCCCACTTTAATCCTTCCAATGTGTAAACAGGCAGCACTTTTATTTTTCCAGATAAACACTGTTTAGAATGGTCCAATATGATTTAAGGTAAGAGGTAAGGTAGCAAAAATTCCTTCACCCAATTCAGAAGATTCTGAATTCTTCCAATTTTTAATTCATTGGCTTGAACTACTGTTAAGGGACAAGGAAGTAGCTGTTTCCTTTTTACATCAGTGATATTTCATGAGCTGCAAATGTAAATTATGCTTTTCTAACAGGCTTTATAAGCATGTATTCTCTACCTCTGAATAAATAAAAATTAATAAATAAACAGTGAAACACTTTCTGTCAAATATTCGTAGATATGGCTAGAGTATTCAGGTTCTGAAATCACCTTTTATACAATTCACATTTGGTAAATGTTAGTTGTTTATGGCTGCCTTTCATAGTTCTAATTAACATTCACATTAGTTGCTGTTATTACACAGCATTATACTTGGTTATTAATATCACAGAAGCATTACCTGCATTTACAAGTGCTTTCACCTTTTAAATGGAGATAATTACGGAAAAACCCACCTTCCTGAACAGGATTCACCAAAAGACTTGGAACCACAAAAAACTTTGAGTCCACTGACAGAAGAATTGCATTTGTATTGTACACAATAACAGCTATTTTATGGATAAACAGTCTTCTACTTCAGTGCAGAAATGATACCATACATCATTAATCCTAAAACTTCCATGAAGTAGGTAATCCTCCCAATCATAAAGCTTTATGCTCCTTCTTTTGCAGTTTAGCTCTGCTGACTATTACAGATTGTTATACTTACTAATCTACGCAGCAAGAAAACCAGATTTCATATATAGGTATGAAGGTGCAGTCAGCTAACTGGAAAATACTGTTTTCTCCTTTGCCTTGTAAACAAACCTCATAAAGCAAGTAAAGGAGGAATACTTTGCTCCTGTGTTTCTGATTAATAAAATTCTTGTTTTTAAGAGATAAAAAGTAATTAATGATCCAAGACACTGGATGACTTTAAAACCACAATAAGCTGAGAACCCATAGAAAGATTTTATCTACAACTACTACATCCACTGCAAAAAGGTCCATGTATCAATGCTTGACATAACATCAGCATAACTTGAAATCTGAAATGGAAACTTCTCTCATTTAATTCTACTTTCAAGAGAGTTGTTCCATTACATATAACCACATATAATGCATGATTTTAAAAAAGAATACTAATGTCAAACAGCCCCAATCCTTTGAGGAGCATTTACTTGCTTCAAAAACCTAGAGATCTCATTGTCTCACTTATTTTTAAAACACCTTTTTATTCTTTCTCCTGAACTTTGATCTGTATCCTTGCTAAAGAAAAAAGCAAGAAGTGAACACAAAAGATCATCTGAGGTATGATCAGCACAAAGCAGAAAGGAATAATAGTAGTAATAGTAATAATAATGCAAAATACATCACTCCTGTCTACACTGAAGCTTGCTCCTTTGCTATAGCTTAATACTGAATTTTTAACTAACACTCAGCTTGACTCAGTCCACACATTTTGCTTCAAGTCTCCAAGCAGTTTGTGCTTGAAGATGCCAAGAGAATTATCTGTACCTCAACTGAGGTACAAACACCTCAATTTCAACAGCTAATCTCCACTGCAGCCAGCAGAAATCTAGTTAATAAAAATCAGCAGAACACTGAAAAAGATTCAGTAGAAGTAGAAATTTATTTTAAGAAATACTTCAAATGAAGTGTCAAATGATGTGGGATAATTTTAATTATAATGCAGTCTTCCTAAGGGATAATTAGCATCAGCTCCTGTACCCTACATATGAACTTTCTGTTGCCGCTTTATCCTTCCCGTGACTCGTAAGGATAACCTCTTCTGGAGGGGAACAGTGACACCGGTGCACACAGCCTGCCTGGTGTTTACCTGTCCCACTCAGAGACTGCAGGTCTCCCACCAGGCTTTTATCCCTCTAGGCTTGTATCTTACAGCCCCAGGTTGTTGAACAAGTCTCTCAAATACTTCAGATGATACAGGGATACACATGCTGAAATTTGTTGTATCTCTCAAAAGGCAAAGAAAACATTTTAGAATATTTACTCATAAAATACCAGTTGTTCAGCATGTAAATATATGTATTTCTACCCCATATTCTGCAGTACTATCTGTAAAAACTGTAGTGACAAAATACTTGACTCTTTTATACAGTAAGATCAGCACAGTGTCTTTGACAACACATTTCTGCAAACGCACAACTTAAAAAATCCAACCCTCCAAGTATTTAATATTGCTACAATAATCAGATATTCCACTTCTTGGGAAAACTTCACTTGCATTCCCCCTCCCTCCCACTCAAGATACTGCTTTAAAATAATCTGTGATTTTCATACCTTATCCTCTGTGCTGTTGCCAGACAGAATATCCACCTGAAGAGACACTGTGTCCACAATACTCTTCCTCCTGGAGAGTCTGTCCTCATCTAGCACAAAAACAAATTATCTCACTTTTTGCACAACACTTGAAACATGATCGGTCAAATTTCTACCCATCAGATGCAGATTTTTTTCTTTATGCCTGTTTAACCCAAGATCATATATTTTATCATTTGAATTGTGAAAAATAATCAGTTACTGCTCTAAATTATTAAATATGAAGAAAAATATCATTTTTATAGTCCCTTCCCCCTCTCATTCCAGATCTTTTCAACTTTCTCTTGAAAGTCCAGAATTTTAAAAATTGAGGTCTTATTCAAATGCTTAATAAGTAACATAGCACATGATGATATATAGCTGTAACATCCTTCACAAAAACCTGAACTTTTTTTGCTTGTGAAACTGAAATACTAAGGTCTTAATTTTAAGATATTCTGAAACAGAAAAGGGTTTCTTGGAAGATGATTTACTGAAAGAAGAAACAAAGATTTCTGAATGGAAATGAACAACAATCCTTCCTTATTCTTGTTGCTACAAGCACCATATTCAGCAAGTCTAAAAATCTACTGGGTGAAAAAAAATTCTCTCCATTTCTCACTTCCTACAAATATTTTAGCAGGTCCAGCTGGCCTAAAAAGTTGTCAGAATAAGACCAACTGTGCTGATACTAAAAGAAGTACAACAATTTAATTAATGCATAAGGAGATTATGATCAAATGATCCATCAGTTGATGGAATTTCCTTCTGTGACTGCAGTCCTAAGACAATGCACCAGTAGTGTTTTCTCATTTTTGACATTTAATATATTAACGTAAGATTTTAATATTTTAAACATAAAACAGTAAAAATACATTTTACTGTATATTCTACATATTCTGATATTTCTAATTGCCACCAAGTCAAGATCAATGTTTGCTAATAAGATTGCTTACTTTTGTTTAAATTGAGGGTGGGAGGAACAAGGAGAAAAGACTTTCTGGAGCAATTATTCTCTTTTTATCTTTTGGTATCATGTATTCGGAGCTGTACAGTAAAAATACATTTTAAGACTTGTCATGAGCATCTTCTGACAAACAGAGACTTGGGTGGACTGACTTTTGTGTACCTCATTAACAAAACTATGAATTGCAATGCCACAATTTAGGTTTTAGCCAAGATCAAGCCATTTGGACCTGGCTGTTATTATTTGATAACTTACACTGCACAGTTAGAAGCACCTACAGGCACTTGATACTGAAAAAAGGAGAAGGACTGTAAAACTTCCCCATGACGAGATAATTTATGCTGGTTCTTCTGCAACCTTTGTTTAAACCACTTCTAGCAAAGCAAAGTTCTTTTGCAGTGCAAATATTGAGCATGAACAAACAGAACTCATTCCAGCAGAGCTGAACATGCTCAGCTTTTAAAAACCAAGAAATAACTTTCAGAAGTCGCATAAATGAAATGTCATTTTAAGATCAAGAGGCAGTGAAAGAACAATATTAGTGAAAAACACCTGANTTGAGGGTGGGAGGAACAAGGAGAAAAGACTTTCTGGAGCAATTATTCTCTTTTTATCTTTTGGTATCATGTATTCGGAGCTGTACAGTAAAAATACATTTTAAGACTTGTCATGAGCATCTTCTGACAAACAGAGACTTGGGTGGACTGACTTTTGTGTACTTCATTAACAAAACTATGAATTGCAATGCCACAATTTAGGTTTTAGCCAAGATCAAGCCATTTGGACCTGGCTGTTATTATTTGATAACTTACACTGCACAGTTAGAAGCACCTACAGGCACTTGATACTGAAAAAAGGAGAAGGACTGTAAAACTTCCCCATGACGAGATAATTTATGCTGGTTCTTCTGCAACCTTTGTTTAAACCACTTCTAGCAAAGCAAAGTTCTTTTGCAGTGCAAATATTGAGCATGAACAAACAGAACTCATTCCAGCAGAGCTGAACATGCTCAGCTTTTAAAAACCAAGAAATAACTTTCAGAAGTCGCATAAATGAAATGTCATTTTAAGATCAAGAGGCAGTGAAAGAACAATATTAGTGAAAAACACCTGAATTCTACTAATATTTGCCAGGTTCTCAGAGACCCTGAGCATTTGAAGTACCATTCTGAAAGATTTACTGAATTTTTAATCCCTGACTGCTTACTGGTACATGACATTCCAAACCTGAGGAAAGCACCTCAGCTCCCAAGAGAAAACATCCGACAAAACCACATCTCTGCTGCCATCTTGCTGCTCTCTCTATAACTGACACAAACACCAGAAGACACATTTTAGGGACTACTTTGGATAGAATTCATTTTTGTAATGGATGCCTCACTATACTGGCATATGAAATATGCCAATTTATCTCTAATTTCAACATATTAAGTGGGTAAAAGAATTGTGAGAATTGCCATTGCTTCTCTTATAAGCTACAACGTCCATCCACACACATAAGCAGCTCTCTGTGTCACCTCATTGAGTGAGGTGGGATCCATCACTTTTGATAAGAGGCAATAGACTTAAAATAAAAGAGGGTAGATTTACATTAGATATTAGGAAGAAATTCTTTCCTGTGAGGGTGGTGAGGCACTGGCACAGGTTGCCCGGAGAAGCTGTGGAAGTGTTCAAGGCCAGGTTGGATGGGGCTTGGAGCAACCTGGTCTAGTGGAAGGTGTCTCTGCCCATGGTAAGGGGTTGGAACTGGATGACCTTTAAGGTCCCTCTTTTCCTGGGCAGGGGACTCTATTCTTTGTGCAGTCATTATCCTAAAAGGCCAGTGACTAAGATGAATTCTTTGAACATCTAACAGCTTCTTCCAACTTTCTACATGTTTTTGCAATGTCACTCCAAGAGGTAATTAGTACCATCACAAAAATGACACCTACGGCTCTACTACCTGCTCAGGAAAACAAAACAGGAAACTACCATTTTGTAGAGTACCAAATCATGAGTAAACACAACAGCAAACCTCACAGCAGCTAACATTGCTACAGGCATGTCAAGGAGAGAAACAAAAAAAAAAGCGTAAGGAAACACTAAGTCCAACACAATTTCTGGCCTAAAAGTCTTTAGGCCTTCTAAAAGCATTTTTTGACTGCACATCCTATAGGGACACACCACAGGCAGGAGAGCAGGCTGACCTACAGCTCATTTTTACCTTTTGACTTGTGTTTGCATTTATGAGGTTTTTTGCCTGATGGAAATAGAGTTGAATTAAATACATACATATATATGTATAGACAAAAAATGATTGAAAGCCATTTAAATTATTAGTTTTCTCCCTCCCCCAAGTAAGAAAGAGAAAAATAAAAATTTGCAGATATGAATGTCTTTCAAACTGTAATGAAATATCAAGACATGAAACAAAGACAGGATGACAAAGTTATGTCTATTATTCATTGTTAAGCATTATGTCACTGATATTTGGAAATACCAGAAATAATTAGGATGAAATATTTAGTGACTTTTTATAGATTTCACAGAAATATATAAAAAATAGATCATTTTTCACTAAGATTAATGATTTCTTTTGAAACACTGCATTCCAGCATTATAACATTAATAGCAGAAATGTAACATTTCATTGCAGTAAAAAATGAAAAGCCTGGGAATTCCAAAATATTCACTTGGTCCTGATTAGTTAAATGAAAACCTTGGAAGCTCAGAATTCCACAGAATCAGAGATTAATGAACTTAACTAGCTATGGCAACAGCCAAGGAGCAAGTTTTAGCTGCTGTTCTTTACAAAAAGATTAGAAAAACCCCGAGTCCATCTGATTCACATATGTTAAGATTTAGGATTAAATATGGCAATTTCTCATCACCTGCAGAGGCAGTTAATCACACACTTGCAGCTAAACTCAATTAATCTTGATGTCAGAACTTGCGTCTCTTCCTGTGTGGGAATGCATTTTTAGCAAAGTATACAAGAGAACCTTAACAAGGTCATTTGGGTACAAATATATCTGAGTTTCTAGGAGAGGCTCAACATAAATTTCAAAGCAGGCTGTCTTCCTCACTCCATTCTCATTCACTCAAAGCCTGTAACATTTCCTCACTTGCTCCCACCTCTTCTGCCAATACTAAAATATAACGTTAACTGGTTTTTTAGATGCCAGAAGAAGTAAGTATAGGAACATTATCCTTTTTAGAAGAAGACAACCAGCAACAGAAAACAGACACTGTGGCTGTGTTGGAATGTATCACTAATGTGCCTGCTCACATTTGGGCCAAAACCACACCTGCTGTCTGGAGAAATCGATTCCTCCCACAACAACTATCCGAGAGAGATATTCAAGAGCAGGCAGCAATGCCTCCAGTTTAGACTGCAAGAGCAACATATCTGGCATTCACTGTCTGTACGTACTTTGGTTCTTCCTATGTGTGAGCTAAAGAACACAGAAATCACATTTTTCTGCTAGGTGCTTTGAAAAGGTCATGCTTTGGGCTGGGGTGTCCCCATGTTTATTACAATAGTAACCAGTTATATACAGCCACAAAATAATATATACAAAACACACATGGTTAAGAAAACAAATTCTTCGATCAATTTTGTTCAGTAAGTTGCTCAACTGGCTGTTGAAAATATATTAGAAGCCAAAAGCACACAAATGTCAGGTACTTAGCTAATCCTTATCACATTATTCACTCAGCCTGTGTAGCACAAATTCCCACAAACCTTCCTCAGGCAACACTTTATTACCACTGTTACCTGACACTAAGCTTGCATAGGTATCTGATGGAGGAAAACATCCCATTCTTGCTTAAATTAACATCTGCTCATTGAGAATTTAACTAAGGCAAATAAGCAAATAAGCACAAGCAAATAAGCACACGCCAGGGTGGCAAAACGATGGAGTATCTTTCATCCAATATTAACATGAAAAGGATAAAGTAAGCTGACTTGTATATTCCTTCCTCATTTTCTAAATCAAGTTAGTACAGGTACTCTTTTGGAAGCAAAGACTTCATTTAAAAGAGTCAAAATGAGTTCTAGGCCTTTCTGCTTCACTTCCTTTCTTTAAGGAAAAAAAAAATCT
Organism: Aleadryas rufinucha; assembly: GCA_013397815.1. Lineage (NCBI taxonomy): Eukaryota > Metazoa > Chordata > Aves > Passeriformes > Aleadryas > Aleadryas rufinucha. Next base: position 899,447 of record VZTH01011698.1, read on the forward strand.
TAGAAGGACAAATAGTTGAAATTTCTTAGCAATAATAGAGCAGCTAATGAGAAAAAAAAAACTCCTTGAGAAGACAAAATGATCTGATTAGGTTTTGTTGCCAAGCAGTCACATTACATTTCATTGGCACACAACACATTAAGAAAACATTCTTAATAACTGGAACTAAGTGGTGTTGCTACTAATCCCCACTTACCTGTTACCTGGGGCACATATGGAACTGACAATCTTTCCACACTGTATCCACTGCCTCCTAATGATTCTGCAATCTTGTTCGTCAGGAAAAATAAATCTGTTTCATCCTTCTCTAAGGATTTTGGAAGACTGTCAAAACATATATTGAAGTTATTGTCTACCAATAGATATTTGTTGGTTAAGTAAAATATTTTTCCAATGTCTGTGAGCAATCAAGAAGAGTCAATGGTAATGATTTGATGGAAATAAAAGCTTAGTAAGTTTTTTAGGAATGAGTACACACCTAAAATTAGTCCATTGAAAACCTCTGCAGTATTTTAGATTACTTTAACTCTTCTTATTTGAAATATGTCCTTCACCTGTTTTGCTACATCTTGAGAGAATATGATCTCTGTTACATAAAAAAACCCCAACCCTGCACAGCAACAGTACTACTAATACTAACAGTAATGAATTAATTAATAGTAATATTTATTATTTGCCAGCAGCGTGCCCTTGTGGCAAAAATAGACTCAGGGTATCCTGGGCTGCATCAGGAGGAGCACTGCCAGCAGGTCAAGGGAGGAGATCCTTGCCCTTTATTCAGCTTGGGTAAGGCCACACCTGGAAGTGCTGAGTCAGGAGCTGGGCTTGCCAGGACATGGACTTACTCTAGAGAGCCCACCACACGGTCACTAAGATAGATTATGGGGCCAGAGCATCTCTCCAATGAAGACTGAGAGAGCTGGGCCAGTTCAGCATGGAGAGAAGATGCTGGATCTTATCAGTGTGTACAGATCCCTTAAGTGAGGGAGGGTGGAAAGGCCTCAGAGCCAGGCATCTTTCAGTGCTGCTCTGACAGAACCAGAGGCAATGGGCACAAATTGAAACACAGAAGGTTCTGTTTCAACATCAGGAAACACTTTTTTGTGTGAAGGTGACCAAGCACTGGCACAGGTTACCCAGAGAGGTTGTGGAGTCTCTGTCTTTGGAGATATTCCAAAGCATGCAGATATGGTCCTGTACAGTCTGCTCTAGGTGACCCTGCTTTAAGCAAGGGGGCTTGGACCAGATGACCTCCAGAGATCCCTCCCAGCCTCACCCATTCTGTGATTCAGTGAAAATTTATTTTGCTGTGTTAGCACACTGAGCACCATGTTGTGCATAAAAGCCTCTGACTACAATAAAAAAGTCTGAAACCCTCTTTTTTTCCCTATAAGTGTACATGCTTTTAATGCTTGGGTTTCTTCTCCCTATCCAGAACACCATAAAACCTCTAATGTTTTTTCACATATGTAACATTTTTCAATGATGTATGATATTTAGTAGCAAAACAGGGACTTCACTGTCCACTAATTCCCATTTTGTATCTACTTACTCGCATTTGTCTTTGAAAATTGTTTCTGGAAGAAAATAAGATGCTTCCACACTTCTGGTTTCAATGACCTGAAAAAAAATCTCCAAGTCAAATAGTACAAATGGAGTAGTTGTTTTCTTCAATACCTAACCCTCATTAACATCTACCTCAGCACAAATGAGACATTTAGGATTTCTTTTAACCAGGGAAAGAGACTGTGGCTCTCACCCTTTAGACAAAAATCCGGTTCTCATGGTCTTGTGCATGTCAATACTGTTTTACCAAAGACAGTGGGGCTGTAAAGTCTTACACCAGATGGAGATTTGGCCCATTACATATGGTACCATAAGCAAAATAAAAATGCTGTACCTTGAGAGAAGACTATTTTGTTCATAATTTTAAGAGTCAGCAAGTAATGTCAAGAGAGACTGAAGATCAAGAACAATGTCAGTGGACACAAATATGGGAGATCAACACCACAAGCAATTACTTGACATGAGTCATTTACTGATTTTACAGTAGAAAGTGTATTGTTCTAAATGACCTGAATGATTTAACCATGTGTTACCTTGCTGACATGCTGACAAAAGGCAGGAACTGCAATCATCTGACTCAGGAAGTTTAGATAGGCTGCAACCAGTGCCATGACACCACAACGATTAAACATTGGCAGATTATCCTCATTGATGATGGCAACATCCTGAAATATAAGAGTAGCATTATGTTTTCCAAAGTTAGCACGCTGTCCTGAATACATGGAAGTCACAATTTTCATTGGTAACACTAGCTGACATGTGATGTTTATCTGCTATTACTTAACATTTGATATCTCTCATCTTAAAATTCTAGTCTTTTAGCTCACTCCTGTATTAGGAAAACACTGATCTGAAGTTACAGAGCTTAAAAGATCCAACCATTTTGAAGAGAAATAAATCTACTCAACTCAAAATTCTGTTTCTCAGAAAGGAAGTACAGGTTAATGACTGGTAGTCTCTTGTCCTTACCACCTGTTGATCCTAACATTTTCTCAGGAAAATCAGAAACAGCAGTCTGATAATAAAGATCATCAGTGTGAATCACAGATACAGCACAATAAATGGAATTATTTACTGCATATTAGCACTTCTATGTTTATTCAGACTGCATTATTTTTGCTCTAGTAGAACTCCTAATGTCATTTCCATCAAGTAAAGATTTGGTTCAGTGATGTATTTTAATATTAAGGATGAACACTGCATTTCAGATATTTCATAATGCAGCTGCACATTTGGGAATAAGGTTAATGACAAAGTGAACTGGGAATATGGCCTGATTTCATCAAATTTCCAGGGCACACGTTAGCACTACTTTATTTCTGATTTCAACACAGATAAACTTAATAAGTTATCCAGTTTCCCTGAGGACCGTATGCAAGGATGAGTTAATATTTGAAACTATTAAAGAAATGTTAAGGAGTAAAGCCTGCTAAGACAGTGACAGAATTTCACCCTAAGGTAAGATTAATAGCCTGGTTTGATAACTATTCCCAATGAATAAATTATACAAAAGTTTTCATCCCAGGTGCAGACAGTCCATACACTTTATACAGAACACTCACAAGATCATAGCGTGAGAGAACACCTTGCCAATCTGCTAATGAGTATCACTGATTCTAAGAAACGTTTCAACAAATTATCACATCTGCTGTTTTTCCTGAACAGCACATGCTGTGGAAGTTGGTCACAAAACTGATTAGATGAAGCTTCCTCATTAGTAAGTGGAGGTACAAAGTGCGCTTCCTTAGTGGACCAATCAAGTTTGGACCAAATGATGAGACTTCCAATTTGAAGATCAATATACAAAACCCCCAGTTCTTCACATATCCAATTACAAATATAATTTGTGAGTCAATGAACCCAACAGAGACTCATACCTGCAAGGCAATAGCTAATCGAATGAGGTCAATAACCACTTCTTCGTTGGCCAGTTCAATTGTGGTAAGAGCTAGAGATGTAAACAGCAGTTCAAAGTTTTTTTGGACATTGTCCTCTTCTTTGCAGCCTAAGTAGATGTGTCTGTACAACTGCTGACCATGCTATAAAAGACATAAAAGGGAAAATGTGGATTAAATAATAGAATAATTTAAGTTAGAAAGGATATCTGAAGGTCTTCTTCTCTACCCCAAACAGGGCCAACTTTGATGTTATATCAATTTAAATAGAGAATTTAAAAAAAAAAAAAAAGGATAAAATACATGTGTACACATACATACACAAACAAGTACATGATTAATCAAGAAGACCTCAAGTTTCTAACAACAGCTTCTTTATAAACACAGCACTGTTCTATTTTATGCAGAAATGTACAGATAGGGAAGATGATACAGAGAATTGCACGATTACTGCACAGTATCAGATGTTGGAATTCATTTCCTGTTGAAATATTAAAAAAAAATAAAATTTGTCCATTTATGAAAAGCAGAAACCAGAAAGTAATCTTGAAACATTCTCAATAACATTCAAATAACTGATAAGCTCCAAGTGTTATCCTTGTGAAGACATCAAATTTGTTCATTAGCAACTCCTTCTCGAACAGCAAACCAAGAAAAAATTCTGCTAGAAGGTGTTTCAGGTGAGCAGGGCTCATTTACCAGCGTGTGTAGGGAGGCTGCAGAAAAATGCAAACACAAGAAACACAGGATAAGCAGCAGGTGGTGTATGCAACACACAACTCAGTACCACCCCAGCATTCTTCATCTGCGGTGGGGGTGGTACAAGTCTGTATCAGCTGACACAATTAATTTTCAAGATCTAAAGACTAACTCTAGAAGTACTAATTCAGCTCTAGAAGGAGGGAAAAAAGTGATTTTTAACCTCTCTTTTTCAAATAGGACGTATTTACTTAAGAAATAATGATAATGTTGTTGGTCTTTTCATTACTTCTAAAATCAAATAGTTGTTTAAACACACGTATTTAGAAAAGAGGGAAACAGCTATTAGCAAAGCACAGAAGCTAATATGAAATAAGCAGAGTAAACGTCAGCTGCTTAAAGACCCAGTATATTTGGAAAATAAAAGTAATGAAATTTTTTACCCCACTGATATAGAATTGCACTTAAATAGGAAAAGAAATGATTATGTGCAATTTCTCAAATATGTATCTTTCTAGAAGACTGGAAAATGCAAGAAGTTAAAGTATTTCCCTTCAAAGATAGGACAGAAATAAATTAAGGAAGTGGTCTGAGATGAAGAGTTTTGTGCTGTGGTAGGTTGAGCCTGAGCTGATGGACAGCTCGTTTGACCAGTGGCGCTTTTCGAAATTTCCATATTTGAAGGCTGGAGAGGATGGGAAGTGCCTCTCTCTTCCTGGGAGTTTGGCCGTTCCTGCAGGAGGGGGGGGAAATGGCTGCTGAGGTTTTCGCTCCTCGGAGCAGCCTTGAGCCTCCCCCTCCCTCCAGTGCCGGGGCAAGACCCTGGCATGCCGGCGGGAGAATCTCCTCAGAGCTCGGCAGCTGAGAAACAACTGTGTTCGCTGTTCGTAGCTTCAACATCCAGCAGAGGCTTCTGAGGAGTGCCCCCTCCCCCCACCATGTGGCCGCCGAGATGCTAGCAGAGACCGATGGGNGTGAGTTGCTGTTTCAGGCTAGAAGCTGTTCACCCTTAAAAAAAGACTACCCCATGTTGTGGCCCATGTGATCTTCCATCCATGGGAGAGAGTTTTTTTTTCCCCAGTGGCAGCTTTAATCCCAGGCGGGGGCTTTCGGACTGGGGCTGATACGGTTTTGGGAGACCACGGATTGCAAAGGAAACCTCTTTTCTCCTTAACTAGTGGAGAGATTCTTGAAAACTGTGAATGCTGACCAAGAATTATGTAATGTCCTTTGTGCTGGTTTGGGGAGGAGGAAAGGAGGAGGGGGGTGTGGGAGTAAAAAGAGGGATTTTGCTTTTATTTTCTTATTATTTTCTTTTCTCTTTTAGTTCTGTTAATAAACTTTTCATTTTCTTTAAGTTTTGAGCCTGTTTTGCATTCCTCCAGATCTCCTATCTCACAAAAGATAAAGAGGTGAACTGAAACCACTACATGTGCCTATGTCTGGTTCCATTCCAGCTGGGTATGATATACAACTGCCTCAGGGTCCCCATGTAACACCAAACACACCTAGATGGTCACCCAGATCTTAATGGACTTCTGGAGATGCCTCATCCCTCTCCTTTGATTATGCAAAGAATCCAGGAAGAGCAGGCTGCTAACATGCACATCTACACCAGGTGAGTAACATTACATTCATCATATGCACCTGAAACAGTATCACACATATAATCCTTGAATTACTTCATTTCCCAGGGTTAGTACATTTTTTAAAAGCCCGTATGATCTTTTCTTGACCTGTGAAGAATCTCTTTTCCTCTTTTGCCCTTTTTTTCAGATGAGTATTAACAATTCAGATTATTTAGCTTGACAGCTACAACTCTCATCTAGAAAAACCAGTAAATACATCCTATCCAAACTGCTTTAAATTATAGATATTAAATGAATTAATTAAAACTTAATTCACTTTCAAAAAGACATATTACTAATAATTGCCAATGTTGGAATATTTTTTATATTTGTATTATTCCAGTTGTACATGAACTGGAAAGAATATTAACTGGACTAACTTAGCAAGAACATTTATCTTGCAATGTTACTTGAATGCTGCACAACTCTAGTTTGCATATTATTACCTATGTAGTATTTTTGCCTCCTTCAGTAATTTCTCTTTTTTGTTTACAAACATATCTATACAGTTAAACTACAGTCAGGAATGACAGAGCATAGTAATAGCTTTATGCATTTTTCCCACATAAAAACAAGGTGTTTACTGTAAGTAATTTCACTCCATGTACGTATCATCTAAAAAAACCCTGTTTCTAGAACCAAATATGCTGAGAAGTCATCCGGCACAAAGTCCTGTGACAACAATCTTCTAAGAAGATGGATTTTTTGTGCAAAGTTAACTTTCTTTGACATCTTTACCTAAAACATAAAACATAAGTCCCTGTACCACAGCTATAAAAAGATTTCTAAATACAAAATTGTCTAAAAATACAGCAAAATAAAAGCCATACAAATGAAAAACTACTACTGAGCAAAAATTAAATGCTGCACAGGGATCTAACAACAGGGACGGCTTCTCAGAACCATGGTTTAGATGTACACTGTTCTAAATTCATGTACATAAAGGTTTTAACTAAAGACCATAAATTAAAATTTTATTGCATGGAATCATCTTTCAAGTATCTAGAGCAGCTCAACATTGAAATCACTGTCATTTGATTACAATAATTTGAAACAGATCTTTGTGACTTGTTGCAAAACCACAGCTGTAGAAGAAAAGCAAACCCACTGGTTCAGTTACTTTATCTTAGTTCTAGATGAAAAAGTGATGTTTCATTCTATTACCTTTTTCATGAAGCTCACATCTTGCCTTGAAATCTTGTCTCGTTTTATCTTTAGGTCAGAAACATCTGGTATTATTCTACAAATGAAAGAAATGTGTTGTTTTAGCAACAGCAGAAAAAAAAAAGTTGGAAAGGAAGAGAATGTGGAATACAGAAACTATTCAAACAGATCTTGACCCAATTCCCATTTTAATTATATCCATGCTTTACAAGGATATTCAAATTTCAGTTGAAGAGGGAGAACCAGAAAGAGAATTATGACAATCAGATATTTTTTTAATCTACATAAAATAAGATATTTTGTCTTCCACAGCTAAATGAGCAGATATTTGTAATGGTCATTTAAGGTACTGTGCTCTGAGGCTTACCTGTAAAACACGTGCCATCAATAAGTGACACTGAGCACTGTGCATTTACCAAAACAGTACTTTAATAATTCATATTAGCAAAAACATTTAAAAATCAACAGTACTTGTCATTCAGGTAATAAACTGGAATTTCCAGTACACTGATAAATTAAAAGCAGTACCTTATCCCTCTGAGCTTGGCTCTGTTGTCATGCCGATCGATGAGGTTGTGCAGGATTTCCAGGACCAGCTGCCTCAGCTCAGAGTCTTCCATGAGTGAAGGAGACAGCAATGGGTCCAGAAAGGGGGCAGGAAGTGCATTACTTATTGTTGTGGCTTTGTATCCTGAAGTCACCTGTTCATTGTTGGAAGTAAAATTAATGTGTCATTACTGCATTGTAAGAATTAATGGCAGCTGTCATTCCCTTTTTAGTGTGTTTCCTTTGGCATCTGCAAGGTGGATTGAAATTGAAGTATTGTTTTAATTTTGAAAATTCCTGACTTCAATATAAATTTGGAAGGACTTTAGCACACAGTTTCAAATTCAGTCCCTCCTGTCAGAAGTATTTTTCAGGATCATTTCTTTATAAACACACCTAGAATCAAAAAATAAAGCTATGATTTATGACTTTTTTTTTTCTTATATGGCCTATAAAAAGTTGCAGGGCATAAAATGAAGATGATACTAATTCCAGTAGATAATTACAATAGAGATTTTTCCATTTCAGGTTATGAGCTATTCACATATGGTAGAATAAGCTCATGTGAAATAAAAAAATGAGAAATCAGGGCCTATATGTACACCTTAAACATTTACAGACACTACTTTATTGCAAAACATGAAGCAAGCAAATATCACTTTCTTAGAAATATGGTACCACAGTGTTATTTTCGCTTTTTAAAAAAATTAATACTACCTCTGACTTGTCTCATTCAATTACTTCTACTTAAAGCAAACTCTGCAGGTACATAGAGAAAAGTAAACTTCTACCTAACTACTAGTTCAAACCTTAATTAGCTGAACATTTACAGCAGTCAGAAATATTTAAAATTTACCATCCCTTAAAATGGAGGTTACCAGAATATTACCATCTCAAAACCAAAATGGATTCAGAAACTGCAAAGTATATATAACCTGTCGAGGATGAGGGGAGCAAAGTTATTCAAAATTTAATTATAATAAATGCAATAATATTTTTATCTAAGACTTACATAATAATTCTATCTTCTCTGTATATATATCATACCCTTACAGCTTTTATGTGTGAACTGTGTTCTACTTCTTTTGGCTGGGACAAGTGTGTTTCTTGATAGTAGCACATATGCTGCTGTGTTCTGGATTTGTGAGCAAACCAGTGGTGGTAACACAGGGATGATTTAGCTACTGCTCAGCAGTGCTTACACATTTCCAAAGGGATATCCCATATTAAAATGTGTCATGCTCAGCAGCAAAACAGAAGGCAGTTTGTGAGGGCTGCCACCGCTCAGAGACTGGGCTGGGTATCAGTTGGCTTGTAGTGAGCAATCGGGTTTTAGGTGGGAGTTTTGTTTTATTATTACTTCTTTTTCTTGTGTCTTGGTTTTGTTTTTCTTGGTTTCCTTTCTTTACTTACTAAACTGTCTTCATCTTAACCCACTTTTCTTACTGGCACCATTCTGATTCTCTCCCCTATGCCCCTGGGGCAGAGTGAGTGAGTGACTGGGTGGTCCCTGGTGCCTCTGGGTTAAACCACGACACTGAGCGAGCACGGTGCCCATAGCTTAATTGAGGGGTTCAAAGGGATGTGGCTGGCACAGGAGCACCAGGGGACAGGAAGGTATCTGATCGATCATTCTGAAAATGGAAAATGACTGATATTGCAAGCAGCAAGGCTGCAAATCTAAATGAACACTTTTAATGAAGTGCCAGATTTCAACTGCCTATACAGCATCAGCTGGTCTGCTGTGTGTGTGCATGACAACAGACTGTTATGGACTATGATCCTTTTGTAAAACATACATGATGTACGATGATAAATTTTTTCCACAATATTTATCTATGAGCAATTAATTAAGCATCAGAACAGTGACTTTCACACCTTTGTGCCATGATGGGATTTTACTTCCATATTCTAAAAGAGGATACGACCCAAAAGTCAGTGTCCAAAATGTTAAATCCCTTCCACATGTACACTTTGACTTCCTTATAGCATACTTACAGGCTATATATCACCCAAAATCATTAGAACAATTCTTACCTATTTTAATGGAATTTTAAGACTGGTGAGATGAATATTGTCAGGAACAGTTTAGACATACCTGAGTCTATGTTTAATGAAGACAATGTGCAAAATGACCACCTGAGGTCCTTCCTGAGAAGTTTTCTATCCTTAAATTGCACCTGTGAATGCCCAGCTCCTTTGCAAATCAGAGTCTAAGATTTCAGATTTGGACAAGCCAAGAATGGTTTAACCTATTTGCCTAATACTATATACGAGTTTCATGTCAAAGCAGGGATAGAAACTCATTTACCAGGAGGACATTCTTCTGCTTTAGTTGTGGAATCATTCTTTATGCCATTTCCCCTATTTGAGTCACTAAACAGTTTTCAGCTTCTGCAGCAAAACAGGCCAGGATTCTACTGGCAAGAGCCTCCTTTACTACCCACTTTCTGATTCTTACCATCTGGGTCTATTTCCAGAAATACTCTTTGAAGGTTTACACTTGAAAAATGTCTTTGTGATAAAAAATTCAGTCACACCTTACAAGAAACTTGGGAAACATTAGGAAGGAAAAAAACAACAGTGTCTGAGGTTCTGATGGCTTGGAAATAGGTATCCACTCCTATGGTTTTAAAAATAATGGCCATTCTACTAATTGCCACTTTTCCAGGCTCAGAGATAAAAGTGATTTCACTTTGATGTTGCCAGTATTGCTGGCAGAACTGAACCTACTTTGTGATGTTCTTTTGGATCTGCAGATCCAGTTATAACTGACATTCACTGAAGTGTTCTAAGAGATGGCGGCATATTTCTTGTGCTGTTTGTAATGTAAGTTGGGAAAATGCTTTCATAATATTACAATAGAATTACAGGTCTATGCAATATGAATGTATGTTTATTTTCATAATCCAGAGTTGTTATGCTGTACTTTTATATGTCAACATATACATAAAGTGTAACACTGTGTTTATAACATAGTATACTGATCACAGTACGCTTACCATAAGTAAAGATCTCAATAACATGATTTGAATCCTCCTGGATCCCAAATCTCTACAAATGGAAAAAAAAATGTTGCAAATTAGGTTTTCTTGCATATCTTTGAAATATTATTCTACTCTAGACATCATTCTCATTTTTGACAAGTGAATACAGCAGTCTTGGAAGGGATGCTGGATGACCACAGATAAAGGGAAAATATCTCTAACTCAGCTGCAATAACTAAATGTTTTTGAAAGACACATTTACAGGAAGGCTTAAAAAACAGAGCACGTGAAATTGAAGAAAACAGTAAACTGTGTATGTGAAGCAGATATAAATTTTCATGTTTTACTCAGAAATTTCTAAAATGTTCAACCACTACAAGCTTGACTCTTTTCAAAAGCATCTGCACTACAAATTTCTTCTGAATTAAAATATAATTGAGTCTTTTAAGAAACAAGGACACTTCTTCTTTAAGTCAGACCTCAAAACTTTGAGACTGGAAAAAAGTTATCTGCAAAATCAGTAAGAAAAACTGAAAGACACCTCAGTTTTCATATCACAGGAAAGTACATGAAACACTACTTGACCTATTCTTCATCTGTTTTAATTTCCCTTCTGTAGGTACTAAAAATAACCAAATACCTAATGGTATATAGTTACTCTTCTTGCAAGACCTTAGGAGATAAAAGTGCACTTGGAATAAATTGCTCCATTCAAAAAGATTTCAGGAAAGTAAAAAAGGTACAAGTCATTTTGTCCATTAAATAGTGTAAAGAAAGATCAACCCTCTTCACAAAAGTTGGCCTCTATGTAACAGCAGAAACTTCACCTTAATGGGCTACAATCCTGGCTGTCATATCATTCAAATGTCTGGGGTAGCTGAAACTGAAATTTTAAGTAATGCAAGACTTTATCAGCAGTCAGAAAGCTTTCTTTGTTCAGAGTCACATATGCACATCATACTAACACAGTGCTCAGGAACATGTTTACGCAGAATCTCATGAATGGAAAACTGTACAGTTAAAAACCAAACAACCACCACCCCCAACTGTTAATCTGAGTAGAGAATTTCATATGGATTCTTTCTTCAAATACCTCCATGATGAGTGACAACTGCCTGGCACAGACAGATTTCTATCTTCCACGGAACAGCATCCCATACTGCAGGGATACTGTATGAAAAGCTACCAAGGAGCTGGAGAATGACAATGATTTCCTATTTAATCTAGTAGGGGATCACTTATGTGGTGCAAAGTGTCCAAAAACATCTGGAAAAAAACAGCTGCAACCTTTTCAGTGACTTCTCCATACTGAGGAAATGGAGTCTTTTAAACAAAGTGGTTCATGTTACAGGGTATTCCGTGTAGGGCGACTTTTAAATTGTGGGTTTAATAAGTCTGCCTGCCTATAGCTTTTTCCTATTTCTAAATACATAAGGAAAATCCAAAACTCACTGGAATTTCTGCAGTTATTTCATAATCTGAACTCAACTTGTATGGCATTTAAAGAACTCCTTAAAAATAGTTTGTAAATTATGCAGCTGTTTGAAAAAGTGTATTTATAATTAAATTCCTCTCATTCTCAAAACTCACGTATAAGAAATTATGGAATTAACCACCATTAAGTACATAATTTCAGAAAAATTTGTACAGATGCAGAGAGAAAGAGTGTTTTAGTGCAAAATAAACTGCATTCCAGTCAGGTATTTTTTATCAGTAACATGTCTATAGGTTGATTTCATATTGCTGACATTGAACTTGTCTTGGTTCTGCATAGTATTTAATACAGCCCCTAAGGAGTCAGAATTTGCATTTCACTTTTCCTAATGTTTTTCACTTCTGAATTATCAGGATTCTATAATCTAGATTTTTAATTAGAAATTTTAAAACGTAGGATATACAAACCCAAGGTGACTGGGATCCAGTGATTGTGAAGTTGTCCCCAAAACAGGCACTTTGCTCATAATGAACATCATAATCTCTGATCTCTGGTAATCTGGGAGATTGCTTCCAAAAAATCCTAAATAAAAAGAAAGTGAAATCACAAAAGAGATATAGGGATCTTCTCTTTATAAGAAAAGCCTTATAAATACAAGGAGTATTTTAACAAGGTCAAAATAGATGAAGAATAAAACTATGATTTGTTTCAGGGCATAATCTCATGTTTATTTCCGCTGAATTATTTTAGAGAGTCTCTTCATGATACTCACTTTCATCTTTGAATCCTAAAACCTTATAATTTTATCCTCCTCTAAATATACCATTTAAAAATTAAATATCGGTCATCTATTAATTTGTACCCAATGAGGAGCTGGAAGTGTTTCTCATGGCACACAGTGCTGTTACTTTTATCTGTTAAGTCTCCATTAAGTATTACAAGTAAGGGGACAGAAATCCCAGAGATATACAAGTATTTTATGACTGCTGCTGTTCTTGGGGAGTGATGAAGTGAGCAGCTCCTGTGCCAGCCCCGTGGGAAGAGGAGCACTCCAGCACAGGGCACAGGGACGGCTCCTGGACCAGAGGAACCTCATGGCAGCAGAAAGAGCCACAATGGCTGAGGGAACCCGGGCACGGCCAGAAGAAATGTCAGGCACACATGCTTCCCCTGCCTTTAAAGATTCCCTTAGAGAGTGCTAGCATCAGCTGGCAGGCAGGAAGGGCACTGTAGCTCCACCAGGGAGAAATGGTTTCCACTCGCAGAAGACGCTGTTCTCTCCCAGCTCTGCACCCACCACAACTGAAGCAGCTGCCCAGACACAGGTCCAATGGGAACAGCTGCCATCCCAGTGCCAGCTGCAGGCTGGGCCCAGTTCTTAGGGCAGCATAGCCACAGCAGTGGCAGTGCACTCAGGGAACTGAGATAACACTCTTATTCACAACATTCCTCATGAAAAGAGATCAGAGGGTTTGGGTTAATGGCAAGTCCAGTGTGAATCAAGTGTGCCCTGGCAGCCAAAAGGGCCAACTGTGCCCTGTGGTGCACCAAGCACAGCATCAGCAGCGGGCTGAGGAGGTGACTGTGCCATCTACACTGCCCTGCTGCAGCCCCTCCTCGAGTCCTTGTTTTGGGTGCCTCTATTGAAGAACATCAAACACCTTCAAGGGGGGCAGTGGAAGGGGAGCTGCTGATTTCTCTCTGGTGACCAGTGACAGGACACAAAGAAATGGAATGGAGTTCCATCAGGAGAAGTTCAGATGGGACATTAGGAAAAGGTTCTTCACTGAAAGGATGGCTGGCCACCAGACCAGGCTGCCCAGGAAAGTGGTCAGAGCACCAAGCCTGACAGAGTTCAAGCAATATCTGGACAATACTCCCAGGCATGTGGTTTAGTTGAGGCAGTCCTGGGAGGAGCAGAGAGTTGGACTCAATGATCCTTATGGGTCCCTTCTGACTCCAGATACTCTATTTTATTACTGTGTAATAGTATAATGTTAACTTCAACAGAAAGAAGATTCACTTTAGAAGACTGGATTGTGGAGTTTCTGGGATTTTTTTTTTTTTGGTGGAGGTTTAACATTTTAACTGGGAGCTTTACTGCAATGGTGAGAAATAATCTACTACATACTTGTTACTGCTCTAGAAAGCTTCAAGGCAAGCAAAGGCACAGATTAGTGAACAACATTTAAGTTACATTCCCCCTTGTTTTTCAGAAAAGGAATACATATAAATGCACCCCAATATATAACATCTAAAGGGAAAATCTGAGACAGGGGGAGATGCTATCTTAAGAAAATAATTTTCTCTGCTGCACATTAAATTACTTCAGTTAAGTCATGGTAGCACAACTGGCCATTAGGTGTCGTTGTTGCTACTATGTTTAACATTCCTTTCTATCAATTCTAAAGTAGTACCTATTAAAATATGTACTACTGTATATGACTGTTTGCAGTAATTTTCATAAAAGGACTAGTATCAGTTCTGTACCAAAGGCTGTGATTTTTACATTTCAAGGGCCACATAATAATATAATAAAAATTAATTTTAAGTCCACCAGCATTTTTGTTTTTCATAAGCTTCTTGGCTATGTGCTCAGTTAACATTTAAAAGAACAACCTTTCAGAAATCAAACACATAAAGCAAGTCTGAGAATGAGAGGCAAACATAAGCAGAGATACCACACTTGGTAGTATTTGTTGATGATTCAAGCTGGTGAAATATCATCTCACTGGGGAAGGGGAAAAAGGAGAAGAATTTTAAGTGAGCCTGTGTCACTGTATTACTCACCAATTGTTTGAATAATTGCATTCTGGACAATCCTCTCATCGCTCTCCTTGGAGCTCATGCTCAAAGTGGCACTTCCTGCTGAACTGCGCCTGTCACCCAGCTCCAAGTCAACACTGATGCGCAGGTGCTTCAACAAGGTATTAAAAACCTCCAGAACTGTTGGGCCTGGAAACAACAAATAACAGAGATTGCACCTGTCAAGGGGAAGATGTCTTAAGAAAATGAACACTGGGCTTTTCAATCCCTTTTCACATGAAATGAGAGTAGGATGAAAAGAACCAAGTGAAATTCAGCGTTTGAGACACCAGGACTAGGGATAAATTTTTGAGGCATGCCTACACCTTGACATTTTAGAAATTAACTTGGAATCAGGAAATACAATCAAGTATGTATGCATAATCCATTATGATTCATTACTGGCTCTGGCCAGGATGGAGGTAACCCAATTTTCCTTGTGCATGCAGCTTTTGCTCCACCCATCAAACTGTCTTTATCCTGATCCCTGAAACTTCTCACCTTCATTCTACAATGTCCCTGTCCTGTGGGAAAGGGGAATGCAAACAGCCTAGAGTCAACTCACCATGCAAGTTTCAGATACAAAATAGGAGTGGTTGCTGAAATTAAGCATCAATAATGGATTAAACTGCAGGTACTCGCCCCTGACCTTCAGTTATTTCAAAACCTGCTACAAAAATACAGATCTATACATTGGATCAAATATTGAGCTCTTTTCATCATATGGTCAAATATTTCGCAAGTCTGTGCATACAAGTGGGTCTCATATAAAGAGGAAGGACAGGTTCAGGCTCAAACTAATGAAGCAAAACAATATTTCAGCAGGACACCAAAGAACATGAGGAACAGAGCACATCAGTGTACATCTCTTCGTAAGTACTCTTATTTCAAGGAACCATGCTAAGTTCAAATGACATATTTTGCCTTATTTCAGCTGCTTCACAGTTAATAAGGTAAAATTTCTCAAAGATCATTCTACTCCCTCATTACCACTCAGGTCACAGTTGTATCACAAAGTGACAGTGCTCTTGACATTTTGTAGTGACACACAGTTCTCTCAAACTTTATGATTTCTTTCCAAACAGGAATACCTGCCTTTGACAATTTTTTCACTCATTTTTTCAATGCAAACGGTTATTTAACAGTCAAACAACAAAGTACATATGCTCAGAGTAATTGCAAACCAAGTAAGATTTCAAGCATTTTATCAGCACAAAGGAGAAAAAAATTAATAAATGCAAAACCCTCTCAAAATATATGTTTCCAATCAGTCTGAAACCAAAGTGAAAATGAGCACAACCTTGCAAATTTATCCTTTGACCTGATGCCTTTAATTTAACACAACTCACCTATTGATCCTTTAGCTGCTATTGCAACTGCTTCTAGAAGAACCTGAATAATGCCAGCACGAACTCGTGGTGAATCCCTTTTGCGGACATCAAGGTGTCCAAGGATTTCTTGTATTACGTGATGGGAATATTGTGCCTATTAAAAAAACACAGAAAATCTTCATCTGTGACTTTAACAAGAATAAACTCATACACCACTCGGCTATGGTCATGACCATGTTCCCATTCTGCAATATTTTCATTCAGAAATTTATCAAAATTACAAACAATTAATGACTAAATACGGATTCAAAAAACTGCAAAGAGATGAAGCCATACAGGTTCATTCAGCCAGCCCAGTGTACAAAAGCTTAAAATACCGAGGAACATCTACAAGCACAAAGGAAGCATGAAGTGGTCTTTCACCCAGCTAACTGCAGTTCAAGGACTTCAGCACCATTGATATAAATGCTGAGAAAACTCAGCTTTCTTCCACAAATGTGGAATTTTACACTTTTACCTTTTGGGCGTCTGTGTTTGATGCAATCGAAGAATAATACCTCGATGTTTACAACAAAGAATCATAGAATCATATAATGGCTTGAGTTGTGAGGGACCTTAAAGACCATCTTGTTCCAAGCCCCCTGCCAACCTGTTGCAGTGCCTCACTACTCTGCTGGTAAAGAACTTCTTCCCAATATCCAATCTCTACCTTCCTTCCTTCAGCTTAAGGCCACAACACAGGTTATTCACTATTAAAAATCCTCAGCACAACAAAGCTGCACGTGAAGCTGGTTTCCTGGGTTGGAAAAGCAGCACAGCGGTATTGGCACAAAGAAATAACCAACTTGAGAGATTTCTTTGTCAAGCATGATGTCACACCAGCATGGTTACCCTGCTGCTTGTTCTACAGCTTAGAAGCACTACCCTGCTACCTTCCATTGGATCTTTTGGATTCTTTGACTTCATCTGCTGTCTACCACTAGCATGGTGACATAAGCATTTAAACCACTCTCATGTACTTGAAGCATGTATGCAAGGAAAAAAAAAAAACAGGACAAAAACCTACCTGTATAGAATACATGATGATTTTAAAGCAGGAAACAGCAAATTCATTAGGATCCCATAGTTTATGATGGTCTAAATGCCTGTAAGTAAAAATTAAAGAGACCTGAAATAATGACACTCCACAGATATAATAAATGGTATCTTAGAGTTTTCTCAAAATTCAACTCAAAAGGGTCATTTACTTACATAAAACTTCTATACAATGACTTATGAACTAGGTGAGACATTTAGAACTTCAGAAAAGCATTTGTTTTCTAGGTTTAGGATGTGATCACAAAACAGTTGGCTGAACAGAAATTCCTGATCTTCTAGTTCCAGGAGACACAGGCTTTAAGTTACACCAAAGATATACAGTTAAGAATATACTGTTTCCACACAAAGTTCATGCATAAAAATTGCTGTAATATTAGATGCTTATTTACATGAAAGGGATCTGCTGAAGTGGATGGTTGTAACACCTTGACAAACTTCTGCTCTACAGAAGATAAAGAAATTGTTTTGAATTACATGCTGCAAAATAATTAGGGCTGAATGCTCCATCCAGAATAGAAGCTCTAAGAAATATTTTTGTTCTCATGGCGGTTTCATAAATAAAATCTATGGAAAAAAAAAAAGAGCTACTCTTTGTGCATATATGCCTTTACACTCCGAAGCATTTCAACATTTTCTGCAAGAAATATCAAAATAAAATCCTAATAATAAATGCAAGAGTTTCTCTTTAAATCAGATAGGAACTGCAAATGAAAAAAAATTGTCAGCGTTCCAAGTAAATACAAAAAATTCTGCTTAGGCAGACATGTTGAAAGCTATGAATAAGGCACACAAATTTTGGCAAAAAAGAGATCTGAGTCCCCAGAAAAGCATGACAAGAATAACTGTGTTTTTCAATCCAGAAGGTTGAAGAAAAGGTAATTTTGGATGCATTTTAGTTGGTATGATTCAGGTTTTAAAAAAGTCAAAACAAATCCACAAACAAATTCACCAATGAACAGCAAACATGCCAAATCAACAAAAAAACTTTGTAACAGAAACTGAAATTAGGTTGTGTTCCTAAACAGGTATCTCAGCTACTGAATTATTACTGCTCTCCCCTTCCTCAAAGAACTTAGGAAACATATAAAGATGCTTGAAACAACAAACTCGAAAGCCCTACAGGTGAAAGAAGTCAGCACTGTGAACAAGGAGGACTGGCTGGATGCTTTAAGCTACTCTGCCTAGAATCTGGAGATTTCAATTCACTCACTGGGCAGCTGCTCCCAGCCCAGTGACCCATCTGAGTACACAGGTCTCCCTCAAGGCTGATTAAACCAGATGACACAAAGCATCTCCTGTGCCCTAAATTACCTTGCATTCCATTACAGAGATTAAAAAAAAAGTTCTGCCATTTGACACATCACATACCTTTAACAGAAATCTCTATAGGAAAGAATGTCAGGAATTTTAAAGGTATTTGCCTGCCCAGATAGCCGCAGGTATGCATTACTAAATATCCAACTCGAATACTTGTTGGGGACAGCTGCCTTTCTTGTGCACACTGAAAATGCACAGGTACATTTAATCCTGCCTTGGAATAGAAAACCAAACAAAATTACCTCTTTAAATCCCTCAAGGCTTAGTGGCTCATAATGTATTTATTCATGTCTTCTTCCTTTTTTAATATCATTCCAGTACAGTCCATCATATCTTGTACATGCTAGCTCATCTTAGGTAATCTATTTTATTTCTGCCTCATCAAATAGAAAATCATACTCTCCACTATCTTCTCCTGATTGGAACTGATCCTTTAATCTTTCAGGGCAGTATGTGTTCTCTGTTACCCTTCACAGTTCCTATTCATTTGCCCCAAAGATCCATTCAGGACGATTACAGTCAACTACATCCCATATCATGTTAAAAAAAGAAAAAGAAAATTCCTCTCTAAACAAGACATACAGTTTTATTTTTCCAGAAAGGCCAAGTGTTAGCTGCTTCAGGTAGATGAACTGCTGAGAAGACAGCAGGGGGAAGATGCCAGCCTTGGTTAAAGCTTTATGTAACAGCTCAATGGGCAGCATACTTTGTATACTGGAATTTTCCTCCTAAGGACAGCAGGATTAGATTCATTTAGGTGATGTATTTTACTGATCGTAACAAGTCTATTCAATGTAGTTTAGTTTTTGCAAAAGATAGCAAAGGGTATTTTCACTATGGTGCATTTACTTCAGTTAAAATCAAGTCACACCTTAACTCCTCTTTTTTTTTTTTTTCAAATTACATTTCTTTAAATAAAGAATACCTAAGAAAGACTGCAAAACACTCTATTCCTGGATTAACAAATGCCAAACTCTGCCTTCCATTGAGATCTGCTGCATATATGTAGCAAATGTGCACAATTAGGTTTCTCAATTTCAAAAAAACAGCAGAACTGATGATGCAAATTTCTGGAGAGAGAGCCAGTAATGATCCCTGAATTCTCTCCCAGTATCACACATGCAAGCAATCCTTATAGTAATAGATGATAAATTGATACTGAGGATTAGAAAGCATAACTGAGGCTTTCTAAGTATTCTCATAACCAAGTATGGGAATATATAAAATATTCTGCTTGTGCATCGTGTTTGCTGAAAGAATATTAAACACCAGTCTGTTAATATTCCAAAACCCTGCACACATGATGTGATAACTGACAAGAATGGAAATACAGTAGTGAAGTTTCACTAGATTTCTGGATCTCTCTGAATCTCCCTAATTCTATTCACCATTGTAAATCCATGCTAAGTACGTCTCAATAGCTTCTGACTGTTGACATACAAAATTTTTCAGGTAATGTTAATGTAAAATTTTTTGACTTTCATTAGGCAATTTGCGAGACTGATCTGTAAGATTTTATTACAAATTATTATTTGAGAGTTTCTAGCTACTACATGTAGACACTTATAACCATGGAGATTTTCTGCCAGAGGCAAGTAGAATTAATGTAAATCCAAACCTGTACCAGGAGACTGACTTCAGATTTCTACTATCTTCATTATATTTAATTCCTTTAATCAGTGAATACACCCTGCCTCATGATGCAAGCAGCACTGCTCTCAGTTTTGCAAGGAAATTATAGCATGTTGCCTGATACTGCAGTGCCACATGAAGCAAGCCTTCAGGTGGGGAACTGAACCTGCACCTTCATGTTAGCATTGCAATAAGAGGCACTATCTGTATTTCCAGAGTTTCCTTAAAAGCTGTGAAATAGCTGAAAATTGTTAGAAGAAATTGTTTTCTAATCATAAGCTAAGTCAAGTTTTTCAATCCGAGAGAGTGCAATAGACTATCTCAAACTTTCATTCTAACTGTTCTGTCATTCACAAAGTGAAGCTGATTAGATAGAACACTCCTTTTTTGTCTAGCAAAAACAGCTTGAAATTACGTTTTCTGCATCTCTTATTATTCAAAAATACTAAACCTTTACAGCAGTCATTTTTAAAAAGACACATTTGGCAATTTGTCCTCAAAGTAGAACACAAAAATGGTGACTGCAAAGACTCTCTATTCATAGAAGAGATAATATATTCTGAGTAACTGGTCATTATCTACTCATTTCGGTGCATAAATGCAGCATGTGGCACACTGAGGTGCACACAGTCAACTGGTTCCTTACAGTGATAGAATGTAAGAAATGAAAATAGGCTGGAAATAATACTTTAGAGACACAGGCTTTAGATTTGCCACAGGAAAAGCAGCTATGACGCCTTCTCAAATCCCAAACCAAGCACTACCTCTAGTCTAGGGAATCAGGAATTATTTGTAGGAAACTTCCCTGATACTAAAATGATTCAAAAGACTGAAGTCACTGCAAATGACGATAAAGTTTTGAGATAAACCCATAAAAAGAATTGAAAAGTGGTAAGAAAGCAGCTGCAGTATAGTAACAAGTAGTCCATCCAGACTGTTTAGTACCTAGGTGTTCACTGTGATCACAGGTATTTTGGAGGAATGCAAATTTTGAATCTTGGGAAGAATGACTGTTTTTTAATAAAACACTCAGCTTTGCAACAGAACAGAACAGGTTGGTGTAACAGGTACATATAGAAAGTAAGAATGGTACAGTTCTTTGTAGTCAATGCTTCTTCAGGATAAACAAAGGGTTACAAAAGTTTTCTGCCTTCAACACCAACCCTATCTTCATTTGCAATTTCTGTTCTTAACACTAGTAACTTGAAAACGGCTTTTGGTAGCTTGAAGGTCATTCAATGTGTTAAAAAAACCCACTCAATCTTGGTGGGAAGAACTAGGCCATCTAAGAGAACATATTCTTGTACCTGAGATGTACCTTGAAAAATCTACAAGAAGAAGCAAGCAGGTCTTCTCACCACCAGGAAAAGCCAGTGTTTGAAAGTGGTATCACTGAGTGTTAATATATCAGGTATAATTTGTACTCTGTGTGTTTGTGCATAATGTGCATACTGTGTGCATATCTGCCACTCACTACTAAATGAGCTGTTAAAGATATTCTTCACAGAATATCGAAAGGGGTCCTGGAAGAAAATGGCAGGAAAATACAAATTGTAACTTTATGGGGCACAGTATTCCTTTGTGCTACTTGTATTTTACTTGTTTTGCCACTGATTGTAACACTCATCTATGGAACATTAAAAGCTTGGATAAAGTTTCACACTGAAAAAAAAAAGAGGCCAGCTGAAGCAACAACGCATGTGAATTATTCTATTTCACTTCTAAAAATCAGTAAAGCAGGACATGCATTCCTCCATAACTACCTTCAAGTTTACAGACAGGCAGCAAAGAGGAGAGATTAAAAGAGGGGCAATTTTTTTTAAGAAATGTGAATGGAAACCTTTGAGTTGAAAAGTAGGAGGAAACTTAATGCAACAGAATTGAGGATGAAATAAAGAAAACCTCATAAGATCTTCCATGAATTTTCAACTTACGCAAAAACTGGTCTGACAGCATTATTCATATTTCCATAGGTTGCTCGTCCCAGTAGTTCCCTGAAACAATTCTCAGCCAGCACAGAAGGATTTTCTTCTTTCACTCCTCCTGTAGGAGAGGACTGGGGGCCTGTTCTGCTGAAATAAGATAAAATGCATTGATTATACTACTGACTATATTCACCTTTCTTTTACTGTATCCACCCTTGGTATTAAAACATTCATGAGTCACACTCTTGAACTAGGCGAGAACTGTATTTCAAATATGCATCAAACCAGAATTCTGAATAAAATATTTTATTCTCTTATAGCAGGACCATAGATCATCATCTGTTCACTCAGTACTGACCACTGTATTAGCAAATATTTACATGGCAAACACAAAAGCTGCTAATATTCAGTTAACTTGTTACCCACCACATTTTGACAAACCACTTTATGTCGCTAACAGTGAGTGAAGGCTGTGAAACCATGAAAAAAGTTATACAGAATCTTAGTAATTTTGTTCAGATTAATGATCACATTCACCTGCCCACTACTGAGTCCATGCTGTGTGGGTGAGCATTAAATGGAACTCCAATACTTCTGCACAAACAGATGGCTTATGAGTTGAAAAAAAAAGTCTGAGTGAACTAATTAGAACATTATTACCCACACAGTTACCTCTAAATAGACAGTGTAGAAGTTGGTCACCTTCTAACTGAGTGTCTTCCATCACCACTACGGACAGGGCACTGCTGAGCCCCTTGCTGTGGGCACCATGGTGAAAACAGGTTTCAGAAAGAAAGCAAACAGCTCCCCCTGAGGTACCTCCATCACTTATCAAGAGTCAGTGTACAGGTGGCAACCTTTTTATTTTCTCTCACAAAACACATTATAGAAACTTAAGTGAGGATTCATTCACCTACATTAACATTCTGCATCTTTAATTTTAGACTGCAGAAATCAATATGCTAAATCCTTAAAAATACTTTCAGTTCTGCAGTGTAAGCTTGTCTGGTAAATATGTTTTAAAGTGTCCACTAAGAGCATCCAGTTCAGTTAAGTATCATAAACCCTTCGCTTTAGAGCATTAAAAAAAGTTGCAAATTGAAATATCACTAGTAAAATGAACATGTTAATGTCGTAGTTGTAATGTATCATCTGATGGCAAAAGATTTTCTAGTGTTTCAGTACTACTGAAATCTGAAATTGGCCATATGAAAATCCTGTTGCCTCTGGAAACAGCAGTGTTTCAGGAGTTACCATAACAGCACTAGCTTGTCAAATTTTAATAACAGAAGAGCCTCAGGAACCCTGTTAGACAAGTAAGGAGAAAGTTTTACAAGGGCAGTATGATTAGAATTTTAAAAGGCATGACAATTTGTTTATAATCCACCACAAGTACCACTAAATCCAGCTTTATCCAACTGCTGTGACACCCAATCTCCCTGTTTTTTCCTTCCCTTGTACTGCCTGGACTCTGATCTAGGGAGATGGGCAGCCTTCTCAGCACAGAGAAGGTACAAGAGACAGTGCAGGACTGTCATTTCCATTGCTGTTTTGACACAGATTCTCTAAGATAAAGTCTGTCTGAAAGAATTCCAGTTAAAATGAAGTAAAAATAAATTATAAGTGCTTGTACATGCAAACCTACAGAAGGTGACGTCTCAGCACTGCTTGGAATCTTTTTTTAGATGACTCCTCCTAGTATAAAATGTTACTCCTTGCCTCAGAATGTCTAAAATTATCTTGTGTTGTCTGTAGAAATAATATTTTATTTTGAACTTTAACAGCACCTACCTCAAAGTATTTCTCAGTAAGTGTTCCTTGGCATTGTCAGATAATAAGACAATGAATTTTTCATGTTCAGTGTGCATTATAGGACAAGTTTCAAGCACAACAGTTCAGAAATTTAAGTTGCTTTTTGACAGATTTGTTTTTCTACCACTACTATTGCATTCCTCAATAGATGATAAAAATCACTCCTGCAGTACATATAAACTGATCCACTTTAAGAGGTTAACCCAAACCCTACTTCAGTCAGCTTTTCCTTCAGTAGTTAATTTACTTCTGCTATAAAAAGGGAAGTGTACACCTGAGGGCACTGTAAGGAGTAACAAAGGAAAGGGCCTACCTGCAGCTAAAAGCCCTGTAAGGGTAAGCAAAGGCAAACCAGGCTCTCCTTGTTCAAACAGCAGCTTCAGAAACCTTTGTCTCTTACTCAGATCACTTTTCAGATGTAAAATTCAAGTGGCTATTTCTGTACATACTGTGTGAGTCCTCAGTTACATGCAGTAAACAGATAAAAGCATGGACAGACAGGCAACTATTGATTTTAGTTATTTAGTCTGACAATTTGCTTTAGAGATGAGACAGGTACTAGCAGTCAGAAATAACTGAACAAAAATAAAGCTGAGGAATTGCAAAATGAACACCAAAACTCAAACCAAAAAAGAGAAACTGACAGATCTAGAAAGCTGAGTGAAAGCATGAAAAATTGTTATAGGAAGGCTGCTGAGCCTCTTAGCAGGCAACTTTTGAAGCAGCCAGAATTGGACATGGAATTAATATTTAATGTGCTTGCACAGCTGAAGTTGGTTTTATGAAAATTTCCCAGTGCTACCAATAAACAGTTTTTACACCTACATAGTGTTTAACCATGGACCAAAAAAACCTGACTTTTCAACTGTAAGGTGACTGGCATCTCCTCAACCTTAATTGTCACAGAGATCTTTCTGAAGATTTTTTTGCAAATATAGCAAATAATATGACTAGGAGTCACTGAAAGCAAAAAAGAGAAGGGTGTCTACATATAAATAAAACTTTAATTCCATACTCTAAGTACAGTTTCAGGCAGGACAAGCAGCTCTTACTAATGGCTACAGGAATTAAACTCTCAATTTTTAACAAATCTAAGTAGCAAAATCATTTGAGTCACCTAAAAGCCTTTGCTTACTCATCTCTGCATCTGATCCAATACAAAACAGAGTTTACAATTTTCATGAAGTCAAAATACGGATATATAATTTCTGGAACAACTTTTAGGTCAACAGACTCTTGAACAAGTGAAAAAAAGTGGTTGGAAAGATTTCAGGACAAGAAACATTAAGAACCATTATGCAGACCTATACTATCAATTTCAAAGAGCCTCAGCTAGTAAAGCTGAGTCGTTGCTTCCACTAAAACAAAAAGAAAAAGATATCCATCATAAAAACTTAGCCTAGAGATTGCTTAAAAAAACACCCCAGTGACAAGGAATAAAATTACCTGTCAATATCTTCTATTTTCTGCATGTTGAACAGCAATGATGGCACTATCTTGTCCATGTGCTGAGGTTCCCATATAGTTGCTCGAAGTTCATCATTAACTGTTTTTCGAACCACTCCCTGAATGCCCCTGATTCCAGCAATTCGGATCCTGAGGAAGGAGAAGAGGAATTTACTGAGGTCGAGAAACAGAGCACCACCCAGTATGGCTCTGCACCTACTGGGCAGCAGCAATGAAGCAGTGTGGAATTCCAGAAGGTTCTCACAAGCAGCAGCTGGGAAGTTGGACAATCATTAAAGTTGCCCATGGTTTCTTTGAACACCTTGAAAGCCAGTAAGGAAGCTGACAAAACAAACAGCTGAACAGAAGAAGGCCTGTACAGATAAAGATGACACTGAGCAATGAAGACTTAAACTTTGTACATCACCTCTGGCAAAAATCACGTGGATGGAACTCACCAACTCTACCCAATTTACCATTCATCAGCTGAAACTTTGCACAGTCTCAGCCTATTCTACAGCTGAAGAAAAATGTGAAGTTACCACAACACAGCTGAAGTAATATTTAGCCTAGGCACATGATCGTGTCCGTGGAAGTTGTAATTAAGGCTATGGATTATTCAGGAAAGATCTTTACAGATTTCTGAAAAATTCATAAGATGGAAAGCAAAGCATAATTCCCTCAACTTAAGCCCAATGCACAAAACGAACCACCACTTTTATTCTAAAACCATTTGAATGAAATCAACTGAGAACTAATCAACAACAATGAAATAATAGAAAGAAAAAATAATATAAGTTCAAAAAAAGACCTGGTCTAGCTGCTAGATATTGGTCATTATTTTATTAAACAAAAATAGGCTGCAGGAGAATCTGTGCAATGAAATGAATAGCAAAGTACTATTTTTTAAGTGATAATAGCAAATTATCTATTATAATTAATGGTAGGAAGAGAATTTACTCCCTGAAAACAAGTAGAAGAAAGCTGGTACAGCGATCAAATGAAATAAGCACAAGCCTCACTAAATTTTTTTATTATTTCTATTAAAATCCATCTCTCATTTTTAAAATCTTGATTCAAGTATGGACAACACTTAAATAGTCCTTGCTCAGTCAAATTCACTGAATTAAAACATATCTAAGATAAGCTACAGAGGTAACCAAGTTATATAGTTAATATTCTTCTTTAGATTCCAATCTTGTTTAGATTTGTAAATACCTAAACCTGTAGTTGCTTTTATTTTAGCTATTTCTGAACAAAGTCTTGTACATTCAATATGAATCCAACATCATTCTAGACCTTTTGAGATAGTTTCAATAGGATTACACATAAAGCAGGAAAAAAGAGGGATGTACAAACAACTAGAAAAGCTGCGCCTGGGAAGGACACATCCTCCAGGGGGAGCTGCAGGAAAACAAACTGAGGCACTTAATTAAAAACGAGAAAAACTGGAATTCCCATTCATGGAGGCTCTTGAGTTTAACACACATGAGCACACTTCAGACATCTAAGAAAACACAGTTTTAATGAGTAATTCTCAGAGAGTTTTAATGAGTAATTCTCAAAGAGCAGACTTAATATATGCTTTTGCTTTTCATGTAAGTAGCCTTGTTAATATCACAAGTAAGTTAGGAACTCGTGCATTTACAGTACTAAGTGGGGCCTTTCTGGAGAGAACCCACACAATCCAGTGGGCATTATTCATGTAAAATTACACCTAAATATCCTAGGAGTTCTAGCTACCTAAGATTTGCAATATTTGGTGCTAGTCAAAAAATCAGACTGTAATTTTCTTCATATGGAATGAACTACTCCAAGAAACACCTTAATAAAAAGCTGTATTACAGACAATATTAATGTGTCAACAGTTTTCAGTAATTCCTACAGAATGGCTCTTACTCAGTTTGTACTTCTGGATCCTGGTCACAGGAATGACACATGGCACTGAACCGGGACACGAAGAAGTCGTAGCGCCTGTGATAGGAAGGTGTGTCTTCCTCAATGTTGGCAAATTTGACAAACTGAAAATAAAATACATTAAAGAAAGCTTTTAATACCAATTTCCCAAAATAGAATAATGACTACTAAGCTTCAATTAACAAGTAACATAAAATTACTGCATTAAAGTAAGAACCCAATTTTGACAACACTTTAGAACATCAGAGAAGAAAAATTCTAGTAAGAGGGTTTTCTTTTTAAAGTCTTTCCACAAGAACTTAATTTAGGTAATTATGGAAGGGTGAAACTGTATGATATGCAACATATTATGCAATATGGAAACATCTAACACTTGAGCAGTGAGTGTCATCAACTGTCAGAATCATTTAGGTTGGGAAAGACCCTTAGGATCATCAGGTCCAACCATTTGCCTAACACTGCCAAGTCCACCACTAAAACATGTTTTACATAGCTCCAGTGATGGTGACTCAGCCACCACCCCAGGCAGCCTGTTCCAATGCTGATAACTTCTTCAAAGAAGAAATCTTCCCTAATATCCAGTCTAAAACTCCCCTGACACAACTTGAGACCGTTTCCTCTCCTCCTATCTCTTGCAGCTTGGCAGGAGAGGCCGACACCCACCTCACACATCCTCTCTCAGGCAGTTGTAGAGAGCAGCCCAATAATCAAATGCAACACTGTCACTACCAGGTTATTTAGCAACATTCTGACCTACCAAAATTCAAGTAAAATAAATATGGAGGCATTCTGTCACTTCTATCTTGACAAAAGGGAAAAAGGAGGAGTCAGGGTATTATAATTGAGTCAACTCTAGTCTGTTCACAGAGAAACACTGGAAAAAAAATGCCAATATGCCAACATCTACAAAGTATTGAAGGGATAAGTAACAGTCAACATGGATTTGTCAAGAACAAATCACATCACTCCATCTTATACCTATGACAAGTAAACAAATTTTGTGAATCCAGATGAAGCAGCATCTGTCAAAACTTCAGTGATGCTGTTGACAAAAAAAATACACAAATTCTCAAAGGGAAGCTAGAAAAACACTGTCGAAAGAATACTCCCCATAAGAGAGATGCGTAAGAGGAAAAAATATGGAAACACTTGTAAATCATCACAGTACAAACACATGATTTGAACTTCACTAGAGACTTAGACGGCAGGCTGGACTCATCAAATTTGCAAAGAACACTAAGATGGCCAGAGCTGTAGGCACACTTGATGCCTGGTTTTTAAGCAACTGGAAATATGACCTGGAAAATCAAGGAAGCAATTTGGGAATGGTTATTGCAGAACAGCATTTTAAGACAGATGTATGAATACAAGCCAAAACCAGCTGAATGAAGAAAAGGAACTTAGTCAATGCCAATACAATGGCATGAAAAACTGAACAATATACTGTGATACATCTGCATTACTCATGATACCTATAAAGAAACTTCTGTCATTTAATTGGACCAAATAAGCCCTTAAATGAAGTGGTGCATCCAGTTGAAAAATCACAGCTAAAAATGGTGAATAACTGAGACAGTCCTCAAATTATTCAAGAGATGAACAAAGCTTTAGGTAACTATCTGTAAAAGATGAATGAAATACATTAAATTACCTAGACTACAGCTGCCTAAAAGGTATCAGTCTTAAAATGTACAGAAGACAGCTATAAAAAGAGAAGAAATAAATTGTTTTCTTTGTCCAACAGTAATAGGAAAAGCAATACAGGCTTACACTGAAGCAAAGGCTGAGACATTAAAAACCCCTCCTTTTTAAGGTGAGCAGACTCCCTAAAGACCTTTTGGTTTCTCCATCACTGAGAGTTCTAAGAACAGACCACAGAAGCAAATAAAAAGCAAAACAAAACACTGTCAGGAAAGGTTGAACACAGTGCTCGTTCTGCCCTGAAGCAGAGTGATGTCCCATTAAGACTCCTCTGCTCTTACTCGCACCATTTTTATCAATTCCTAAGCACAGGCTGAGGCATTTCCTTTGTATTTTTCATGATGCAGAACCTGCTTTCATCGGCACATTACCCATAGACATCCAGATAAGCCCAATGCACTTTAGCATAATCTATAGCACACTGATTTGTGGAGGGTTTGAGGTTTTCAAGCTGAAAGTGAAAGCTGTGTATTTCAGAAAAAAAACCCCAATTTTTTTCTACTTTTTTGTTTAGTCATTTTCTCTGTTTTATCTAGAACACTTATCCCTTTCAGCTGCACTACCAGTTCACCCTCTAAAAGCTAAAGGAACATCTGCAAATGATACCGCTCATAAAACTACATTCTCAGCTATTACTGAAAATGGAGCAAAATTGTATAGTACAAGCCCATTTTACAAATCCTTCTGTTAGGAATATCCTCTATTTCAGGTGGTAAGAAAGTGACATAAGTCAAAATCTAATTCTGTATGGTCCACTGCCACAGACTGAAAGACGATCCACAAACAGCACCTATGTTTTCTCCAACAGAGTTATAAAAATTATTAGTTTCTTCCCAAGAGACCCTGGCAAATGCTTCATATGTATTATGGCTCCCTAGCTTGTTTCATGAATTGTTACTAGCAAAATAGAAATAGATTTTTTTTTTTTTTTTTTGCAAACAAGAATTTCATTAGCCCTTACATCTCAATAAGGCATGAAGACCAAGGATTTAATAAACCCCCAAACAATATGATCTTACTATTTTCCAAACATTCAAGTGCTCAAGTCTACAAATGATTCACCCAGAAGACTTCCATAAAAGCATGGAAAAGAATAGAAACAAAAATTTTGAAAAACACAGAGCACTGTGGGAGTGGCTGTGAGAATAAGGATATTAATTCACATTGCATTTAGTATCAGCATTTAATATTATCTGAAGTACTAAAGTATTTGATTGACAGGATCTCCCAACAGGAAAGCTTAATACACTCTAATAACTGTTTTGTTAGCAGAAAGATTTATTGTACCAAGAAACTGCTTTGTAAGGATAAATTGATGAATTTAGGCCAAGCAAGTGTCAGGGACTCCCTCATTCTGAGCAC
The DNA here is from genome assembly GCA_013397815.1 of Aleadryas rufinucha. NCBI lineage: Eukaryota > Metazoa > Chordata > Aves > Passeriformes > Aleadryas > Aleadryas rufinucha. Next base: position 929,713 of record VZTH01011698.1, read on the forward strand.
TTCTCCTGTATCAAGGTGCAGCTTTGCAGTAGGGACACAAACACATCAAAGTCACACCTTTCAAAATGGCATGCACGGTAAGAGATGCAGAAAGGGCAAAGGTTTTTTATGTCCTTATGTGTACAAAACAATTTCACCCACTGAACATACAGCATTTCTGAAGCACAATCCAGGATTAGCATTCATATGACTGAGCATTCAGGCCACAGGAAAGCTGATTGTGGTAACAGTTTTGAGTTGTGCGCTGTCATCCAGTAAAGTGTAAAATTCCATTTCATCATAGAAATGTTAAGTTTTTACAGTAGATATCAGTCTCTACTTTGCTTTGCAGTGGTGCTCTTGTTATTGTTGTTAAAAAATATTTTACTCCCAAGCACATATTTTCAAACAAACTTCAAATATAAAAATTATTCAACCTAAAAAAGCATAAAACTCTTATGAAAGTCCAAGCACTTGTCTACGAGTTACATACAAAGCTTTTACAGCTGTAAACATGTCATTCAGTCACAGTAAATGCTTGCAAGCACCGAATGGTAATTTATGGAAGTTTTACCAGTACAAGCATCTCCTATATTTTATAATACAAAAGGTACAGAAAGGAACTTATATTGGTAGTATCTTATTTCCATTATTTTTGAAATCAATAAAATTCAATTAGTATTAAAACATATAAATCTATCACAAAGCAAAAAAGAAACATATTATTTATTCAGAAGATGTTTGTTCCAGACTGAGTCAGGAAAGTCGGATCATATTACCAGGGAGGGAGAGACTGTGTGAGTCCTGTAAGGAAATCATGCAAGTGCTCAAGGACAAAATTTCTTCTGTGCATTTACGCTGTTTTATCACTGTTATGTAGCAAGCACAGTAGAAGAAAAATTGTAACTTTTAATGGTCCCTGGATGCCTTTAAAGAAGGTCAGTTTTTTTCAGTAACAACCACCATGCATCATATTTGAGTTTGAGTTATGTTACTTAAAAGTATCTCCCTGTAAGAACAGTAAGCTGGACCTGAGCAGTATTTTTTTCCTGAGCTCCCCAATTTGTCTTCTACAGCCTGCAATTTTCTCTTGTTTCTAAGAGGGAAAGAAGGTGCTGATACTGGCAGTTACCACCTTTTATAGGCCAATGTACTGTATTTCATTATTATGAAACTGTCACATGGGAAGTCATGATCTCCTATAAACATAAGGCTCTTACAAACCACACACTACAGCCTTAATGAGAAGTGTGAATGTTATGTATGCACTTCAACAAATAAATGCCAGGAGAAGCACTTCAACCTTGCTAAAGAGAAAAGCTTCAAACACTGGATACATTAACTTTACAAATATAGTATGAAAATGATCACAACAAATAACCACAATATAAGGTTCTCAGCAATGAAAATCAGTGATTTAGTTTCTTTATTAATACCTAGGGCCACCTGACACTTTCAGTTTTATCGGAATAGGATGGGTAATTTCACATTCTAATTTCATTTTGTGCCCCTTGGATGAGAATTCTCCCGACCACAACATGTACAGTTATGTAACAAAATCAGCAATGGAAGGTTGGCTTACAGGGCCATGGTAATGTGGCCATGGATCTCCAAAACCAGAGAGCACAAGTACGAGTGGGGGAAGCAACACAACTTTGAGTGACCCTAAAGGACTCACTCAAATTCTAGCAGACGCAGACACACAATTTCTAAGATAATTTAATAACCCGCAGGATGAGAAAGAGCCCTGTGTGTTAATCTGTCTCCCTGAGCTTTAACTCCTATTAAAAAGAAAGAGCAGGGATCCTAGAGATAGAATTCCTGCATTCTGTATCAAATCACTACCGGCACATAATTCTGTATTGGTACATGGAATGAAAGAAGCATCTTGCAGTAAGGGGAAGTTTCCATTGCATGCTTCCAGATTAGGAGGCTGCATACAAGGCAAACAAGTAAGTACCCTACTGGGAATATTAATTTTGACATTGCTTAATTTCAAAGTGTTGACATTTTATACTATTTTTACACACATACGCACTTCAATTCTGCCCAAAACAACTGCTTTTATAAACCAACACTAACAAATAAGAAAGTCTTGTCTCAGGCACTGGTTGATCACTTTTCCACTTGGGATACAGCTTATCTTCCTTTAAATAACAAATGACAACAACCAGCAACAACAGCCACCTCCTCAAGCACAGGAAGCTTAACACTGTTACTGATGGCATCATTATTTCACTGCTCCTACAAAGAAACTGCCTTTATAAAAGGAAGCATGCTAACAACTAAAGAAGCATTTGTGGTACATAATTAGAATGTGGTGATACTGGGTTCCACATATTATCTGCTATTTTTCACATGAAACCCCAATATCTCACTGGTAAAATACAAGAATTCACCCCATCAACATTCCAAATTAGCTTAAAATGTTTTGTATTTAACTGAGTCTTGTAAATATGGATTAACATTAAAGTTTTACTAAATTATGTATCCAATTGTTCTTGACTAGCTGCTGACTAAAGAAATTTTCTTTAATAATAGACATAGACTGGATATAGATAATGGATATAAACTGGATCTCTTATTCAAAAAAATTTTGACTGCAAGGTCAAGGATTTTAAAGCTTGTCACTTCTATCCTAGTAATAAACACTATGGACCTAAGCAATACATTTAATTATTTGCACATGAGCAATGGAGATGTTTTACATGATACTTAGTTACCGAAATTCTGCAAGAAAATAAGAGAGAGAAACAAAGCATTGTCATAAATTTCTAAAGAAAAGCTTATTGCAATCAGCCTTCAGATCCTGTAACACATAAACCAAGGAGGTATCACTTTTTCCCATCACATTTTTTCAGTTTCCTCACCAGCATATGCTATCTTAGCACATGGTCTACAAAAATATCTTCCATGATAGAAAAAGCCATTTTGAACCTCACAGACATTATCAACTTGAAATTTGGTCGCCATAAAAAAAAACCAAGCAACACCTATTCAATATATACCCTACTGAACTTAACCTTTTTTTAAGTATCTTCCTTACATAAACAGATTTACAATTATGTTATTAAAAAAAAAATCACTTCTGCAATAGGAAATAAGCTAACATAACTTATAAATGCAACATATAAAAGGTCACAGGAATTGATTATATGTAACTTGAAGATTGGGCTTAAAACTACATAAATAAAACCCAAACAATTATTTATCTAAAATAGTCATCTTCAGGTTTGCTTTTCAAAAATAAATCAACTAATATTATAAATTAAATGGAATTTAAATTCCAAAATGAATTTAAGATGACAAGAAGATAAGTGAAAGTTTCTTTTTTTTCCTAAGATATAGAGCACCAAGTAGAGAAAGTTCTGCACCCAAAACCAAATATTTGGAAGTCAGCAAAACACACTCAGAAGACAGTGGGAGGTTCCAAATCTTTTCAAGCCTTTAAACTACTCAAAGATGTTCAGTACAGAGATTTGCTTCGTTTGAAACCCTGACTTTTAAGCAATCATAACAGTCCCCACAGCTGAAGCAAAATCTGTGAGGCTGAAATAACTCTACAGCTGAAGTAAAGAGGCTTGAATTTTACTTCAAAGACATCACTAGCTTTCTATCTCAATGAAGCTTTGGGTAGAAAATAATCAAAATCTACTTAGAGGCACAATCATACTCCATATATTTAAAATGTAAGCAGACTGTAAATTTGTAGGGGCCTTAAACTGAGTTTCCTAAAAATACTCTGCAAAATTTTCCAAAGATTGCCTGACTTTTCACCACTTTAAAGGCAATTACTTCATATACAATCCAGTCTTCTCTTCTAGACAATACCAGCTTACACTCCAAAGTGGTACATTGGAATAACTAAAGCACATGAAGCATTATTCAGTCACCATACCATCTCCTCTTGGTTTTTTGTTTGTTTGTTTATTTCCCTCTGGAGAAGAGAAAAAAGGCTGAATACGATGGTAAATTTTCTTTGTGTTTAACAGAATTTATTTAAGAACACAGAGGGCAGTGCCCCTGGTAACACACAAGCTGTTACCCTTTGTTCCTCTTAAGTCAATACAGATAGACTTGTATCTTTTGTCTTTGTTAACGCTAGAAGGCACCTAGGGAAATTAGCAGAGTTAGGCTAAAATAAGGTTTTGAAATACTGTTGAAGAGCCATAAAAATTCTCTCTCCTCACAGAATTTCACCTCTTATTTAGGGAAACTTTTTTTTTTTCCTGAGTTTTATAGAAGACAAACAGAAACTATCTCCTAATTCAGGAAGTCCATTAATCTCCTTTACTCACAAAAGACTTAGGAACTGACAGGAATACCTAACAGATTACCCCAAGGTGGAGTTCTGTTCAGTAACATACATTCTGAAGTGACACGTGCCTTGTACATCAGAGTGGAAGTTGGCAGTAACTGTTTGCCACCAAGGATTTTAAACCTCTGGAAAGTGATGTACACTTTGCCATTTGGCAGCCCAGGAAATAAGTTTCAAAGCCATTTCCCTAAGAGGACTCGCCCAGGCATTATTATACAAACAAATCATAAGAAGCAGGGTAGCCTGGCTCAACAGCATTTAAATAAATAAGTAAATTTTTGTATGTATAATGAGATATAGATCTCATTATCCTCAGTAAAGCTGCCCTGCTAGTGGGGGAACGAGGGAACACTTCTACCCTACATTACAGCAATACTCTCTTTATTCCATCATAACAAGAAATTCTGCTCTGGGGTAGCATCACTTTACTACACCCTCCTGTCTTCCTGAACTGCAACTCCATCTAATTTCATCAGCTGGGAACCAAGTCCAAAAGCCCAGCAGTTTTACTAACTCCACAAAGAACTCACCCCTGTTAACAATGGCAATAATTTATATGAAGTGCAAAGCACTACTCTATACTCATGTAGAAGCAATCACTCTAAGTGAAAACAGTCCACATCACAATCCTGGAATTTATGAGATTCCAATTTTACCAGCTGGAAAATACAATGGTTAGAAGGGAAATATGACAGAGCTATAACCCTGATTGTATCCATCACTCTGATTGGAAAACTAGATGTCTAAATCTTCATTTTGACACTTATACTTACACCCTTCAAGCCTGGATCTGAATCCTGAAATATTTGAGATGATGAGGTTGCAATAGTAAAGGCTACTTTTCAGCTAACAAGAATCTTTCCACGTAGCTTAAGTTCCCGGAAAACAAAACTCTGTCTTACCTGTACAAAGGCTCCAGGAGGGCTGCTTCAAGACTCAAAATATGAACTCACAGAACAGCTTTCCTGTTCCTTCCAGGAGTTATTTTCGGAGGGAATGAGCCAAGACACCAAAAGAATTTGGGACACTGAAGGAAAACAATTTATCTGCCTCCAGCTGGTATCTGCTCTGTGTTTAGGCCCAAAGGATACACTGGGCTACAGACAGTATCTTTCAATTCATGTCAACTGGCAGATCCTTTAAGACTCTCAAACTACTTTCCCAAGCAAAGATTTACTCTGATTTGATTAGCATCTGAGCTTACTCACAGAATTAGTCCCAAGGACTTGCAGCTTTGGTTCGCCTGATTCCAGAAGCTTGGCCACCATATGAAGGAAACTTTCCACAAATGGTTTTATGCTTTGAGAATGGCAAGCCATTAGAAGTTGGTCCAGTGCCTCCATGGCAATTAAAACATAACTGCAAATTAATTACAGAGACTCACATAAAGACGTATTGCATTTATCATTAACTCAATTAGTTCCATTTAGGATCTTACCACAAAAAATAAAAAAGAAAGAATGGAAGGCACATATTTCTCACTGTATAAAAATGACACTTAGGGCTATTTCCTACTATATTTTCACTCTTCTTTTTCGTT